>JAODKM010000108.1:12561868-12582650 GCA_026780845.1 Petrocephalus sullivani | reverse complement strand
ACACACACACACACACACACACACACACACACATACGACCAAACACTTACACATAACACACACACACACACACACTTTTTAGTCTAACATTTTATTCTGTTTTATCCAGTTTATTTAGTAATAGTAATTACTATAGTAATATATAGTAATTAAAAGCTGGTTTTGAATCATATGTAAATGACTTATGTTTGTGCATTTCCCTCTGGTACCCCGGGTTGTTGTTGTCTCACAGCCCAAAATGGAGTTTGTGAATAAACTGCCTATAATGTGTGATTTTATTCCCTACTTTGTACTACTTTATGTTTTGGAAGAGACTAAGATCACTGCAATGCTGCACTGGATACATGGTACAAAACATGGGTGGATAGATATAATCATAGTAAATTCATGATATTGTCATTTTCAGTGTTTTTAAATCTTTTTATACAAAAGGCTGATCCCACCTGGCTTGGTTGCAACAGAAACAATAATGGCACAACTTATATGATGATGATGATGATGATTTTACAACGAGAGCATTCCTTTAAAATGTTGCATGTATATGACTGGGTACCCATTCAACAACTAAGCTACTCAAGCAACTTCATAAGCAGCTTAATTTGCATGAAAATTCATGCATGAAAATTTCATTTAGATGAAAATGGTCCAATTAGACAGCTCCTTATAAACACTACATAGCTGATGAAATAAAAATATGCCAAGAAAATCATTATGACTCGATTTCAACACACTGGATCATTAAATGAAGCATACCATTTTAAAGAGTGAACTCAATAAAATAGTCTGAACAGTTAAATTGCTTTCAGCTCAGCTCATAGAAAAAGAGCTGAAATTGGACAGAGGATTAGAAATGACATGCTGGAACAACTTCCCATTCAAAGTAAATGGTAAATTAGTGCTGTCAGATGGAACAAGAGAGCCATGAGCCAAAGAGAAAAATAACAGTAACCATATGCTTAACTTAAGCAAATATTTCAAAACTTGAGAATTCAAAAAAAAAAAAAAGTTAAAAAAAAAAAGGTTTTGTTGATTAGAGCAAATGATATTACCTTAACTTTTTAGGAATATTAAAATTTGTTGCTCCGATTTGATTAAAGAGGCGCCCCAAAAACAAAACTAGATGAAATGTTTAAATCATCCAGCTTTATTGCACATCAATTTGTATAACATTTTTGCTCAATATTTGGTTAGTTTTTTCATTTTTTAAATTCTCTGTAACTCTTGCCCCAGCTTTGATGAAATGCCATTTATTTCCGTTATGAAAGTAATATAACAAAACTGATTAACAAACCCAAAAGGAAAACCAACCATCAGGCTAACAATTTATTTACAGTATTCAACCACTTCCCAGGATTCCAAATTTTTAATCTTAAATAGTTCTAAGCTTTATGCTAGATTTATTAATAACGATCAAACTGTGGGCAAAATGGCTATATTTAAAACACACACACAACTTAAGGTACCACCAACATCAATAAGAAGTGGTCATGACCTTGTGGTTGTCTGAATAGTGACCATTGTATAATTCTGGTTTTATAGATAACTGGGAAACTTGGAAATGTTGGAAAAGCCTAGATAATATTCTTCCTTTATCTGCAAGTCTGTCCAGAAGTCTAAATAATTCTAATCTATGACTCAGAGCAGGGAGCAGACTCTGCAGATTCCACAGCATCAATGAACTGTTAAGGTTTTATAGGAGACCCTTTACTCCCTGACATAAAATTAGTCAAGCTAAACCACTACATTGCTAAGTGCCATAATAAAATCTATAAATAAGAAGTTATGTATAAAAGTAGCTCCAAATAAAACTACTTAAATTCTTAGTAGAACTATTATGTGATTACTCATTTCATTGCAATATTTAGTTAAAAGTTATGATATTTAAGAATTTAAATGTGACACTGCATGTGCATGAAATTAACACTAATTACCCGATTGATATAATTGATAGTGCCAGCCCTAGACTAAACACATCAATGTATTGAGACTTACTGAAATTTGGCTTAGGCCTGACGAGAACACTGTAATGAAGCTCTCTTCACACAGTCACTTAAGCACATTAATGTACATTAACTGTTCATACTACAACGTGGCACAGCAGCTAAACTTCAGGAATTAATGAATAGCTGTAGCATTTCCTGCCACTGAATCCTGAGTACACTGAATTAGAGCTGAACGATTAAGAAAATATCTAATTACGATTTCTTTTTTTTTTAAACTCAGTTCAGTATTCACCATATGAAAACTGAATTGCGCTATACATTAATCCAAAGAAAAAGTATGGAAATGTGAACTAAATCCTATATAATTTTTGTTAGAATAAATACGTTTAGAACATACACCTAATAAACCACAGGACCATTTTCTAGCAAGCCGAACATGGTAAAGTGATTGTATTTTTACATGTACATTTTAAGTGGCACGTTTGCAAACGGCGCTCGAACACTTTTACCCTTAGTACTTAGTAAAGTGTTTCCGGAAAGTCCCATGTACACAAGGGTCAAATTAGCAGAGAACAATGACGCATAAAACTACCATCACAAAAGCCGTAACTGTGTTAAGTTAAATAAAGTAATAAAAATAAAACCATTCCAGTAATAAAAACATTAGGGATCTTGCAGCTAATGCTGCTTGGACCCCTAATACTAGGACCTTTCTGTAAGCAATTTCTGAAATTGGTAGGTAATTCACTTACGGCTCAGCAGCGGAACCAATATTTTTTTGCGAATGTAACGTTTTCCTTGGGTTTCACGTGTCTGTTGTTTGTGGGCGTACTGTATATGCAGCACTTTGGGCCACTTCTGATTCTTGAGCATGATTGGCACGCGACGAGCACGGCACTTCTAATTTGTGAGACTGACTGTCACACAAGGAGGACGGAATGAATTTGTAAAACTATTCTCACAACAGTTTTAAACCCTGGGTCAAACATGCTGTATAATGCATTCCCTAAATCGCAGCCAATGCGAATTGCTAATTGCATTGTTTCAAATCTTGATTTGAAATGCATAAATCGTTCAGCCCTACACTGAACACTGTTAAGAGTGCATGCAATTAGGGAGTCAACAAAATTCGTGAAGATTACCAACAAATGGTGTGATGCATCAAGCTATTCTAAAAGTAAATGTTGATGCATTTAAAATCTTCTCTTCATCATACTCTCAATTGTTAAGTCAACATACTTCTCCCATCTACTGGAAATAAGTACAACCTAAATTTGGTGACGTAACTGGGGAACCTACATCAAATGATTAAGGACACGATATCCTTTTCTGGAGAAACTTCAGAGTAAATAATTCTAAGAAATTACATTAGCTAGGAGTTCTGTGACACATTCTGTCCAACACAGCCTCTACTAAAAGAATTCAGCAATTGGTTCCGTTGCTTAGCCGTAAGTGAATTACCTACCTATTCCATTCAGCAAGTGAACTGGCTAAGCAATGGAAATGACCGTGATTCTATGCTGTGAATGTCAATGTTTGGAACTATTCACAGTCTCCATTACTCAGAAGTTTGCTGGAAAAAAAACAGAAATTACGAATAAGTCCCTATGGGAGTGTCGCCGTCGCTACCCGATCTATACAGCCTTGTTGCTACCTGAGCTGTACAGCCTCACCACTCTTTCTACTGCTCTGCTACATGTAATGCAGCGTAAGCACACTGTGCGACAGTAATAATCCGTGTGCAACATGGAGATCACTGAGCAGTAAAGTAATCGTTAGAAAGTAATTTGTGAATCAAAAGGTGCCGTAACGCAAACTACAAACTACAAACATTTTCTCTAAAGCAATCTGGGAATAAGTTTCAGGTTTTCCCAAAATTTGGATTTTGGTTTGAAACAACACTGTAAAGTACTTTGTGACAATCTTTTTTTTTTTTTTTTTTTAATTGCTCTGTATGAAATGAAAACTGACAATACATAAAATTAAACAAATCTGCAAACAAATAATTAAATGTCAAAGAATCATGCACTACACCTAGGGCTACATGGCAGAGAAATGAAGTGAGGTGGGCATGCCTGCTCGAGGACTAGAGATGGCATCTAGATTACTTGCTTGGGGTGGTTGGAGCTTGACAGTGATGCCATAATACGCACCTTTAAACTCATCAAGCATTTGCATTTCCTTCACCAAACTTGTGAAATCCTCCCATGAGTCTTTGCAAAGAAAAATGAAAAGGAGGGGAGAGCATAAAATGTCATGCATGCTAAGATATTTTAACCAAAAAACCACCAATGTCACATGTAGAGTGAGTGTTTGCCAAAAGATTCAGATTCCTTAGTATGACCATAGTAGACAAATTTTAATGGAAAAAATATGTCCACCCACAATTATTATCCTCCTAAAGCCAATTCAAGAAAAGCATGAAGCTCATGTAATGAGTTATCAGTCATCCCCTTCTTTTCAATCTGCAGGCTGTGAGCTTCATTGAGCAACATGACACACCATTTGCTTAATTCCACCCACAGCGAGGTAGCAATCCAGTTAAAAGGAGACATCACTACAGAGATGAGAGAGGAACCAAGTGTTCAACTGCCTGAACAAATACAAGCCAACTTGTGTTTATCATTTTTTAAATCCACTGTGAATGGGATTACTGTGATTAGTGAGAATCAGTTAAGTAACCAACAACAAGAAAGTAGTATGAGTCTGTGATAGACTATGATAATTATGCACCATCAATGAGATTTAAAGGCTTATTTCTCTAAAAACACGACTCCATGATTTTCAAATGATTCTTATACAGTTGTCCCTTGTTTATCGTGTTTAATCTGTTCCAGACTCTACTGCGAAAAGTGAATTTCCGTGAAGAATTCTTTATTTATAAATCGAATATTTTCATAGAGCATAGAAAACCTGTTTACGACCTTCTAAATATGGTTTTTAACATTAGAGCCCCCTAGACATGAAACACCCTTTAGTTACCATTACACTCGTATTACCCAATATATTAGAAAAGAGAAAAAAAAAATATGACATTAGACGTTACAAATATATTAATTATTATTGTATATTGCACACACGGTTCTCACACAGAACCACTAACCTATGAAAAGAAGCAGAAGGCTTAGAAGAAGCAGCAGGTTTAGGAGCCATCGTGGGGCTTAGATAAAAGTTCTCAGAAATCGCAAACAAAGATGTTTCCGATGCGTAGCGATGTAGAAGCGTGTATGAGAGAAACGAACTTGCGTGAGGCTGAGCCAGTCAGTGGCCAGGATAGGAAAAGGATGTAACTGACTCAGACAACAGAGCTCGTGCTGTATCATTTTCACTGTCTCGATCAACTTTTTAATGAATATACAGTACAGTATATACTTTAATGAGCACAGTACTGTATTTTAAAAACACCGCAATAGAGTGAAGTCGGAGCGTGACGTAGTGAGGGACGACTGTACATTAAAACAACTAATTTTTTAATGAATGTAGTATGAGTATTTATAGGACAATTATATAACATAGCGCAAAAGGAAATAATACAAATTTAGCCAACAGTAATGTGGTACAGATAATGTCACATTAAGGTATGTTGCTGGAAATGTTGCAAGACTAATGTGCTTCTGTGGAAAGGCACTTTTATCCCATAGCAAGTTCCACTCTAGTCCAGTGGGTGGTAGTAATGCATTACTATTGAGGATTCTGGAGATGTAGTAGGCCCATCAAGGAGACAGAAAAGAAGCAGCCCATAAGATGATCCCAGTGATACACTGAACCAACAAACACCCTATTAGGAGAACAGTGCTCAAGTCAATAACTGACCAGTTTGTCACTGTCAATAAAGTATACGTCAATTCTGGCTGCAAGGATAAAGCCACTTTTAATCCAATATCATCTTTGACTAGCATAACCATCTAATCTGAGCAACGTTGAGAGCCTAAAATTGTGTGGTATCAGTTTGCTGTGCTTTGATAACCTAGCCCAGACCGTTATCATAGTATTAATGCTAACTTGGTATCACATTCTTCAGTAGTATTCCTGGGTTCATAAAGGATTCTGGCAATATGGATCCTATTATGAACACTTTGGGGAAGGTGCAAATGGGAGCAATGTCCATCAGATTAACAACCACCTCTACATCTATGTCTGGACAATCATCAATGACTGTGAAAACTGAAGAATTGTCAGAAAAGACTGACTGATAGCAGGAACTCCACCAGGGTTGTGTGGGCTAATTACCCACAGGTTCTCATCATGAGGACATCTGCTTACAAACTACAAGCACAGCTCAAAGGTCCCATGAGAGGTGGAATGGAAGACGAACTAAACAGGATCAATTACATGGAAACAACCAGCACAGCATGCACGAAAGAGCAAAGAATCCTCAGGAAATGAATGTGTGGGAGGACAAAGGTTACGACTTCAAATCCTTTAACGCAAGGCCAAGTGAAGCGGGAATGACCAGAAGTAACCACAATAACAGGTAAAACTAAGTGGATTCAGAACTGGGTTGAGCACCAAAGCACCATCTAGTATCTAGTATTCAGGAGGGTGGTAGGAAATGCAGATCGGACTGCAATGGAAAGATAACTCTCAAGATGACCGTCAGAGGAAAACGCCCAGCAGTGACTGTACCAGGGCCATGAAGAAAAAAAAAAGGGGGTAAGAAGAAGGAACTGAAATCAGATGGCTGAGGGTGAGCAACTGGGAAGTATGGAGTAGTTTAGGTCAGGATCTGCCCATATTAGAAAGATCACTATTATTAGATGAAACAGCTAAAATACTAGCTAAAAGTATTTGGTGAGATTATTTATGAAGAGTGTAGGGAAAACAACACCCAAGAAAAGCATCCCCAGAAAAAGTGGGAGAAGACAAAAGGTGATTCTGCAGCTGGCTGGTACTCAGGAAGGCATGGATAAAGGCAGAAGAGCATGACACAGAAGGAATGAATGCACTTTAGGATCTAATTATTAAACCAGATAATCTGCCTTGTGGTGGACAGTGTGGGCCCAAGCGCAGAGAAATAGGAAGAAAGAAAATTGGCAAATTGGTTCTTAAAAAAAAAAACACCTTTAAATATACTGGGACTCCATTGGAGAAGACCAAGAGGAATGCTGACTCTGTTAGCATTTCCTTTCAATAAAATTTACAAAAGTCAGGATATAGCAAAAGAAATCATTTACATTTCATCCACAGATTCCTAAAATATTTCTTAAAAAATAGAGTGGGCAACAATACTTTAAATGAAAACTGAAGACTGAAATACATTTGGTTGTGTTAATATAATTTGAACCTCTCCATTAGCACTCACACATCTTGAAAAATTTTAAATAAAAATGAAAATCTAAAATAAATGCAGACATGATGTCTATACAAAAGTATTAGCCATTTGACTCCAGAAACCATTTTAAGTCAGTCTTCCCTCTACTCTCATTACAGATATAGATCTGAAAAGCTTTTACTCCAAAAAAATTGTTTCTTTAAATCTGCATGTTTTCGTATTTTCTAATGTTTTCCAGTTTGAAATTAATATGATGACACTATTGTGATAATACTGCAGAGAAAGATAAGTAATATAAAGCTAATTAAAGTATAAAAGACCCATTGTTTGCTGGGAAGGGGGTTGGGGATTGTTACAGTGTTCCTGTCACATGACAGATAACCCACTATGCTGCGCAACAATTGAGTTTACATAATTTAAATAACCCACATTCAGATTCCTTCTTTACATCATTCCTGGATAGGATAAGCAGTCAGAAGATGGATGCATTATCATGAGGAATTGTTTTTCAGATAATCTAAATATGTAGTTTACATGGTTTTATTTCAGAAAAACAAAATGATGCAGCATAGCCCTTGTCTCCACATGAAATGAATGTCGGACAGCCTTCAAATGAATCCTACAAAAAAAATTGATGATCAAGGCTTACTTAATCTACACAATAAAAATCCGTACTGACAAATTATTTTTTCTGATATTGTACGTGGCCTTATAACAAGTCAGAATTTCGAATAGCTACAAGGTGAAACATTTGTAATGCAGAGCAGAGTGAATTCCTATTTTCAGGCAAGTGGCAGGATCTCAAAAATAAATGCAAATCTGGGCCTTAGTAGATTTAATTTTACATACCGGAGGAGAGAATAACAGCAGGTTAAGAGGGACTATTTCCATCAAATACTGCATAGAGAACTGGGTAACAGCCTTAATTACCACACAAATGCATTTCTCTGTCATTTTGGGTTAGTTAATGCTCTGGTACTGTGATTATAACAATATATTACTTCAAGAAATTAACATATCACAATTTTAAATGCTGGATTTTAAAAAAAATGTGGTAATATGGATTTAAAAAAATATGCTGGAAATGATTTGTATCATTTATCATTATTGACTTATTTTGTAGGGGTAAGCTAGGATATCCTGAATTACAACAGATTTAGAGATATTAAGATATCAAATAAAGGCCTGGTTTAGTAAATAGTAAAATGCAACACTAATAATTTCTGCTTCATGCAGGGTGAAGAAATCCTCATTTAAATAAATCTGCCCTGAAAACACAAAGTAAATGCAAAGTGAAATTTCTCTTGCCCATTAAGAAGACCAGGCATATTTAAATGCTTTAAATCAACCTGATAAACGATCTTCATAAATATTTCTACTGCAAGTAGCTATTAACAAAACAGCTCAGAATGTACAATTAGTGGTTTACATGACAATAGGAGACAATTCTGACTCTGCAGAATGTATCCCACAGGAACAGCCTGGGCAACTGGCTATAGTTCAGCTCCACATGACAAGATTTTCTGATTAATTTTTTAGAAACTGAATTTCTACCTACTTCATCTTAAGTATGACATAAAAGAAAAAAAGCACAGCTTACAAAGATCATGCTACGAGCAGAAACCTCTTGCCACCTGCTCCTAACCACGTTACATTCACATTTTAACTGTAATAATATTATGCTGAAGGTCACATCAACATTATAATTTTTGTGTTCTTGATTGAATTTACATTAAACATTACCATTATGTCATGCAATTTTAATCTACACAAACTGAAAAAAATGTACATGCCCATAAGTTAAAAGCAGATTTATAGTGCTGAATCGTGCAATGCATTTCAATCTTTAAATTATTATCTTTAAATTTACTGACAGACCATGTTTAGAGAAACTAGCCACCTCCGTCCATTACATTTAGCCAGATTTCAGAGCACCATTAAATCCAATTTTAATATACTGCTAGAGTTTAATGTACTGGTGGCAGGTGAAAACACTTGCCATGGGCCATTTCTTTGCACATCTGTGTTTTGTGCCTCTCATGGGGCGTCAAAGTAATGCAGAACTATGCTTACAATTCCAGATGCTACATCCAAATCATAAGTTATGAAAACTTATTTTACTTATAGTTCCTTTTCAGTTAACGTAATAAAGTATATAACCTCAGTAAGTAAACAGACACTTAACTATTTAAAACTAAAAACAAATAAATGCATAAAACAGAGCCTGCATGTTACTGTTTGTACCTGTAATGTTATAAAAAGAATTGAACACAACTAACCATAACACCAAACAAAATCAATTCACCAAAAAAATGCTCTCAAGTATACTATCTGAATTTTAATGATATTGATTTCTTCCCCCACTGAAAGCACAAAAATCACTGGCTTGGGGAACGAAATTATGTTGCGCCCACAATAAGGACCATTTAACGTTGTATCGTTCTTTAGGACGTCTTTAGGACAACGTCTTTAAAAATCCAAATAGAGGAACATTTACACGTTAAAAGCTTTAATGCGCGCTGAGTGACGGGCCTGGGCCTGGGCCTGGAAATGGTACCCCCCCCCGAAAGACCATTACGGAACAACCCAGTTCAGTGTGACTTGCAAACTCTGCGAAACGCGCTAATATTCTAGGGCGCGTCAGAAGCGGGACTACAGGCGCCTCCCGCGAATAACCGCGCCTGGCCGGTGCTGGAGACCCGGACTCCAGGTGCAGCCGCCCCGATACCCCCCGGCCACAGCCGCCGCGCACAGACCTACCCTCATGGGCCGGCTCCGGGTCGGGGGTGAGGGAGATGTCATTGAGCTCACGCAGACAGAGCCATTCCCCGTCCACGGAGACCCGAAAGTTGCACAGGTAGATGGTCTCCCTGGCCGCCTGCGTGATCTTGTCGGTGGTGGGGGTGGGGGCGTCGCTCTGAGGCGTCAGGTCCGACATGATGACTCAGCTCGGGTACCGCGGCCCGAAAACGGCGCTCCACCAGGCCAGGTGCGGGGAAGCGACGGAAAGAAGCACGAAGGGATGGTCCCGCTACGGCCCTGCCGCTCTCCTCCGCTTGGGATGGGCGGAACGAAAAGAGCGGGAGCGAACGGAGCCCGAGAGCAACCCAGCCCTGGACCCGGCCAGGCAGGAGCACAAAAAGGAGAGAAAGCAGCGGGAGCGAACGGAGCAGGAGAGCAGCCCAGCCCCGGCCAGGCAGGAGCACAAAAAGGATGCTGTTGTTTTCGGGTGCCGCGCCTCCTCCCTCTTTTCTGCCCCGCAGTCTAGTGAGGGGCTAAAGTCGCCGTCTCCGCAGTTTTCCACATCAGCTGCCGCCGAGGTGTTCGTTCGGAGGGTCTGAGAGGCGGCGTGAATGGGTGATGCAGCTGAAATCGCGATCTTCCGCTGCCCTGCTCCGCTCGGCTCGTAATAATTGGATTGGCTGCGCGTACTGCGCTGGGTGTAAACCAAGATGGCCGCCTAATGAGCGGTGCTGAGGCTCGGGCATCACGTGACCAGACGGCAGATGGGTGGGGTGGGTGGATGGGTTGGATTGGGTTGGCTTGGGAAGGGGGTTAAAACACCTACTCCCGAGATGCATCATTGAGGCTGCAAATGCTGCTCGTATGTAGCTATGATTTACACACACGTTTTGGCAGGGTGTATCCATGGAAACACAAGGTGTTGTGAGGTTATTGCTGAATATGTAATGAAAGCATGGAATTTAGTATCAACATTTCAATGAGAAGTCTAAATGGATGTGCATAAACAGTAAATAAAAATAAAATCACATAAAACACTTAAAGCCTACCATAAACACCAAATAAATAAGCCACACTAAAATTATTATTAATTGAACATAAAAGCATTCACACACTAAGTGTGTCTTTGAGCTGTTAATAATATTGTCAATAGCTGCAAAAATACCAGCCAGATGAAATGGAACCTTTAGTGCCTTCACTGTAAGATAAGGCCGGATTTTCACTTCCGTTAATTTACAGATGACATTTTCAAAATTCTATTAATCAGTTTCAAGTTAATAATTGTTTACAGTATATTTTTAGATATTACAGAAATATACTCAGTTGTGACATTGCCTTTTTAAAATTTTCATGTGATTTTATGTGTAATACATGATTTATAGATCAGTAAACATTTGCTTTGTAGTTTTATATTACACGGATTAGTTCAAAAAAGGTGAACAGCAACCCTGAACAAAACCAAGCGTGTTCATGTGTTTAACAGTCATTTCATGATTTGTTTATGTGTGGAGTCACTTTCAGGGGTAGGAAAATAGCGTAATGGACAGCTACAGCACATGGACGCTTGTGTCATCTCTAGTCCAGAATCCAGTTCACCAAATACCCGTCATAGGAATGGTATTCCTCAATTGCCACACCGGGCCCTCCAGCCGGATCTGGTCTGTAATCACAGTTAAATCGTTACAGTCTATTTAAGCTCTTTGGTCAAAGATTTCATTTACTGAATGCCTATGCCTGAAAAACAGCATTTTTAATACTCTGTTTTAGAAGTACTGTACCCAAACACTTTCAGCATTCCGGAATTAAATTGGGATTAGAGGCTACATCCATAGAAATGAATGGAGGATTCCTATAATGATAGGAATATATGAACTAGGTGTGTGTATGTGGTCATATATATGTATATTGTGGAGACCAAGTTGAGAAATTTCTTTGGTCTACACAAAAGGAAACTCAGTTTTATTAAAAAAAAGTCGCGAATGTAATCAGGAAAAAAAACTGAAAAAGGTTGTCATAGCTGGGATTTGAGTTGTTCCCATTAAAATGGAGAGTCCCCAGAAAGACATATCAAATCATAGATGCCTAGTTTGCATTACACACACACCTAATCTGTGTGTGTGTGTGTGTGTGTGTGTTTGTGTAATTATAACATTGTGGGGACCAGATTTCCCTGAAATATGATAAAAACCTGTAACTTTATTTTGTGGGGACAATTTTATAAAAAAAATTGTGTGAGTGTATATCCTATGATTGACTGATGACATCCTTTCTGGGTTTTGTTCTTGTCCTATGTCCTGAGCTGCCTGGGAATGACTCCAGGCTGCCCTGTGACCCTGTCTGAATGTGCATGGTCTTCAGTATGTATTTTAGTTTTATGCCACTGGAGGGCAAGATTGCAACAAAAATCTTTCCGATTTATAGTGCCAATTTAATGTTACTTCTGTTGTGAAGTGATCATATTGGAATTTATTAAAGGTAATTCTGCAATCACTATGAAGAAAATTTGAATAGTTTTACTTGAGTGGGCCTTCTCCGGGTATTCTGGTTTTCTTTTCCAGTTCAAACACATGGTTGTGTGAATTGGTATCTCAATGCAGCAGTGTGCAGTAACACCATTGCACCACTGTGCTGCCCACAGTAGGCTTGCATTACATTGCAAGAACTGAGTACATACAATTGTTACATCTCAAGAACTGAATATAGTCAGATGGTTTAAGACCGTCAATAAAAGTTACACTCAAACATTTTTACTATCTCTTAGGTAGTAGAAAACTCTGCAAGCTTTGCAATTTTAATGACGTCTCCTTTACATAGTATACATCAATGAGCTCTGCATGTGCATGAGCTCTGCATGTGCTCTCCAAGACAAACATAATCTTTCTCGTCCTTGCTGTTGGACTCCACTATGAGTGTACGAGAGAAATGCATACAAGAACTGGTAACAAAAAGACATTCATCTTTTGCTTATGGAAATATTTTGTACTCCATAGAGGTAATATTGCGCAGTTTGTTGGCGCTGCTTTGTGTATGTTGGACTTTATGCACCATCATCTTTCCACTATATTTCTAAGTATACGATTAAGTAAATTGATGCTTTTAAATAACCCAGTAATCAAGTTTAATTGAGTAATCATGACAGCTCTATTGACTAGGAAATCCCAATCCTCATCAAGTTTATTCTTTACCTCCACAAATGTGCTCATTGTCTGCGAAACAGTAGCAGCTGAATTGATTTGTCTCAGTATCAGTCTGATGTTCCCTGGTCCTGTATCATGTATGCATGACACAAAGGAGCTCCTTCACTAAAATCAGACTCAAATCATAAACAGGAGTCAAGACAAGATGCACCCCTTGCCAGAGGCCAACAGCTGCTCTAAACTACTTTGTTTTCATTCAGAAGATTCTGGCACAACTTTTACTATACTCATACAGGGTCCAAATAGTTACAGCAGCCCCAGTACCCTACATTCCTGTAGAACATCCCACAGTATGCCCCCCGGGTGCAACCACAAAGCACATGTAGACTACACCAGCAAAGTGCCACAAACTCTTACAAAACTCTGCATGGAAAAAGGGACAGTCCACTGAGTCATGGCCAGGTCTGAATCTGGATCAAGTTTTCGAATCTCCTGGAACCCTGATACAGTTTTACGAGTTTATGACAAAGCATTTCGGTATGCTATTTCAGACTGCATGATGATTTTCATCTACAGAGTCCAGGACCTTTGTCTGTTCTTTGACATACTTCTTAGTCCCCTTTTCCAGTTTATGTTTATGGCTAACCACTACAGACTCATTTATCACCTAGCCTTACATCAAACTTGCAATAGTCATTAATAGTTATAAACAGAACACATAGTCAAACTAAATGCTATACGGCAGATGGCTAGCAGACAGGTCTAGGGCTTAAAGGGAATGATTCCAGTTTGGAGATGCTTTTGTTTTTGTAGAAAATGGTGTTTTTTTTTTAAATATCATCATGTTGTTTGCTAACAGTCATGTATTAGGAGGTGGAAAAATATGCTATTCTAATTAAACAGTTACTTAAAATTTTTATGAGGTCTGTCAAAAATTGAAAGCATTCTGGAATGCTATGGCTTGAACTAGAAGCGTCTATTATATATCGATCTGCTTGGGGTTTATCACTCCCTGCTCACCCTGTCTACCTGATTCTCCTGTCTTCCCCCTGGTGTGGCTCTAGACCAGTGTCTTCCAACTAAGACCTTGGGGAACCCTGGACAGTCCATGTTTTTGCGTCCCAGCTAATCAGGAATACCGAATAGGACTGGGTTGGGAAACACTACTCTAATCAAGTTCTGCCTGATGTTCTTTTGTCCTGCCTCATGTTCCTGCCCTCATGGCAACCATTTACAGCTGCCTCTTGTTTGCCCCTTCGTTAGTCTAGTATTTGCAATGCAATTTTACTTGTATAGCGCATTTTACATTAGTCTCAAAGTGCTTAACATAATCTCTGCCCACATAAGCCCCCAGTGAGCAAGTCAGAGGCGACAGGGGCAAGGAAATACTCCCTAGAAGGAAGAAACCTTGGCAGGAACCAGAGCCAAAAGGGGAGCCCATCCTCCAGGGGCTGGCAGAGTAGTCAACTAGACAGAACAAAATGACAAAAACTAAATTTATAAAGTATAGGTTTTGGAATTTCTGTCTCTATTTAAGTGCTTCCCAGTCCTGTGCTCCCTTTATCTGTCATTGTTATCTGTCAGTGCCTGTTATGCAGTGTTGTGCTTTAATAAAATCCCCTGTGTTGGTTATGCCTTCACTTTGGGTCATGACAGGATTAATGAAGTTGATTAATCTAGCTATTCTTTGCTACAATTACAGTATTCATACATTTATAAAGATTTTTTTTGTTTGTTAATTTTAAATTTGAGTATTAATGACCAGCAGTAAACAAGTAGTTTACCAAATATTGCAAAAAAAGATGGAGAAAGTGGACTTCCTTTCATAAAAAGCTATTTTGAAACAAAACTATTGGTGAATATGTTGTCTGGGAATCAAAACTCAATTTATTTGATTCATTTATATTATTAAAAAATTTCCTAGCATCAGCTGATGCAACAACTCTTTGCTACACAATTGATTATTTGCTGTGGGCAGCATGGTGTTGCTGTTGTTGGTACTGTTGCCTCACACTTTTGGGACGAAGGTTTGAGCCTCCTGCAAGGCTCCATGTGTGTGGAGTTTGAATGTTCTTCCTGTGTCATTGTTGGATTTCCTTGGGGTACTCTGGTTTTCTCCCCACAGGCCAAAAACTTGCTGAGGTTAATTGGAGTTGCCAAATTGCTCATAGCATGTGTGAGTGAATGGTATAGGAGTGTGCCATGTGATGGGTTGGCACCCCATCCTGGGTTGTTCCCACAGCCCAAAATGGGACAAGTGGCTACAGAAAATCAATGGATGAATTATTTGGTCTACATAAAATAAATGTTTGTTTTTGATACAATCTGTTTGAAAAGGGGGATTCATGGTGTAGTTAATGATTCTATTTATATTTTCTGAATGGTTGTGTCTTTAATGTGAGGAATGTGATGTGATAACTTGCCTAGTGTTCGAATTATGAGGTTTATAGCCTACTGTTTCTCTACCCGGTCCTTGTGGTCCAGACAGTCCAAGTTTTTGCTCCATCCCGGCTCCGAGCTGTCTGTGGGTTCCCAAGGACTGGGTTGAGAAGCACTGGTATAGCCATATTTCAACAATTAAATCTAGTGTAAGGTTTCAAAGGTACTGGTGTCATGTCCTGAGGTGAAGGCATGACCCAAAGGCAGGTTGTAGTACAAGTAAAACCCATGCAGGGGACTTTATTGCGACACAATCCTGGATAACAGGCACTGACAAGTAACAATGACAGAACTGGGGAATATAGGGCTGGGAAGCACTTAAATACTTGACTAGCGAAGGGGCAAACAAGAGGCAGCTGTGAATCGTTACCATGAGGGCAGGAACAAGAGCTAAAACAAACGAGCATCAGGTGTGGCTTATTTAGAGCCACACCTAAGAAAAACACAGGGAGCAGATAAGAAGGGTGGGGCTGGATGTGACAGTCCCCCCCCAGCCGAGCAATTTGGGGATGGGACACAAGGGGTTGGACATGGGGACCCCAGAGTCCTGGGTGTCGGTCTCAGGGGGTGGATCTCCCTTGGTTTCGGCAGCCTAGTGAGGCTTGGTGGTACCTAAGGAACAGCAAAGCTAGGGTCAGATGGCGTATAGGGGCGAGGGGTCAGGCGGCGGGGCAGTCTCGGTTGAGGTGCAGGGCTGATCTGGGCTCTCAGGCAGCGAGCAGGGCTCCACAGAGACCTTGTTGGGGCCAGGAGCTTGAGGAGCTGCAGAGGCCTCACCGGGGGGTCTCCTGGGCTGGTGTAAAAGAGGTGAAAGAATAAAATAAATGTACTAAATAGATAAAATATACAGCTCTGGAAAAAATTAAGAGACCACAGCAAAACATTTAGTTTCACTCATTTCTCAATGTATGGGTATGCCTATGTTTAAAATAAAGATTATGTTGCAAACTACAGCCTGGCTCTTCCCTGCTTTTCATTAGTGATTGGCTTCTTCTGTGCTTCATGGGACTTCAGACCTGCTTCTATGAGCCTGTTAAGAACTGTCCTTGCTGTGTACCTAACTGTGCACACTTAATTTTTCCCATTCCTGTTGAAGGTCCCTTCAGGTCATCCTCCAATTTATGAGGCACTATAGGATAAGTTGACGGGCATCCCCCTCTACCTGGCTGGTTTCTGGCTGTTCCCAGTGTCTCCTGTTTCACCTTGTTCTTGTGTACTGATGTACAAGTTGTGGGCAATCTTATCCACAAAGGGCCGGGGTGTATGCGTGTTTTCGCTGCAACTCTCTAATTAGGTTACTAATTAGAGGACTGATTGGCCGAAGAGTCCTCATACCTGGGTTTGCACAGCTGACCTAAAGGTTATCCCAGAAACCTGCATACACACCGGCCCTTTGCAGATAAGATTGCCCACCCCTGTCTTAGAAACTTTCAGCCTGGAACCAGCCTGCTTCTCAATGTAGCCTTCTGCCAGCAGAACCAGGATTGAACCAGGATTTAAAAATGCTGATATTTTTTAAAATATAGAGTGGTTTCCTAATTTTTTCCAGAGCTGTATATATTAGAAAATTACAACTGCAAAAACACACACTCTAATCCAAAAAAAGGCCTATAAGACAACATATAAAATCAGAGCACTTTCAATACTTGCACCCAGGCAAGATCACCATCACTGCCAACCGTCTGCCAAATGACTGATGGCTGCCAAACATAAAGGAAGTTAGCCTCCCGGACTGAACCGTGAGCGGTTAAAAAATCATTCATTCTAGCTAATAAATCTTTGCTGTTTCAGTGATGTGGAGTTGGATTAATGGTGTCAAGAAGCAGCACACTATGCCAAACTTCTGGAAGACCTGAGAAAGAAAGCTATTGAAATACATCGGGTTAGAAAGGGGTACAAAGCACTCTCTAAATGCCTTGAATTCCTGCGAATGACACTTATTATTCCGGTTTGTCCTTTGTATCTGTTAGAAATCAGACACAATTAAACAAGTATGTGTTCATTTGTGTGGGGTATTCTTGATCGCCTTTAAAAAGGCTACAATGATTTCCAATGTTCCAAATGGGAAAAGGGAATTTCCCTTTGGAATACTGACAATAGGATTGTGTTTCCACATTATAATTTTTTAGCAACTCACATTTCTTGTATTAAACAGAACAATTGTTCTCCAAAATTCTCATGGATGAAAAGAATGTGCTTGAAATGAATTGACACTTTGTTCAAAACCTTTTGATTGGATTTCTTGGTAATTTCTTAAACTATTAAAATAGGGTCTTTGGGCCCTATTTTGTGGCAGCGTGACGCAAAGTGGATTTGCTAGTCTCATACCAGCGCATTGCTTATTTTCACACCATGCGTGCATGTCATCAAAATAGCAAATGATTTTGCGCCACTTCAGAAGAGTGGTCTTCTTAAAATAAGGTGTGGCTGGGCACATTGTTGGCGCATTGCTAGTTTAAGGCAGTGAAATAACATTGCGCTTTTGACCAACAAACACCGCATCTAAAGTCAGCGGCATATAAATAAATGATATTTTTGTGGCGCTTTTTGGAAACATGCAGGTGCACGGCGTTCGTCACGGACACAGGTGCACTAATAGTGTTTTTAATTTTATTTTATATACGCTTTATTGCAGAATATAGCTGGTCCTTTCACATCATACTGTTTAACGAAACACTGAAAGAAAGACGGTACACCGGTCGCAGTACGGGATCAGCTGGCAGAAGAGCTGAATTATCTGTAACCTTGATGAGAATCTAAACTGTGAGATGTAGAAAAATGACAACCCTTTTACTTTTAATGTGAAAATTTTACGACACTTTAAAACCATAGGCTGAGTTTTGATTGAAAAGACTTTTATTTATATTTTGCGAAATGCAGACCCAAAATTAAAAAACACACGAGCCCCGTTCCCGGCCTCTGTGCTCGTCAGAAGCGAGCATCTCTTTTCTCTGTCTTCTGACATCATCATATATCGCTTTTGGCACTGTGCGCATCTGCCAGTGCAGATGCATATCTGGTGATACCCGAAAACAAGGAGACACTCATCACTACCTCACCCTACGCCTGCTTCCCCTCGAAAGGCTTTGGTGGAACAGAAGCGCTCCTGTGACGTGCTCGCGCATGCAAACGTCCGTTTCCTTGGCCGAAAACTGATCTGATGTGCTGGCCCAATACGCCATTATAATAGCAATGTGGCCCTTTATAAAGGTGAGGTGGCGTGCCACTCTGATTGGTTCATTGCACGTTACACTAAAAACACACCTCTGAATAATTAAGAGAGTTAGAACAACCTTTTTGTGGCTATTTTTTCAGCTGTTAAATAGTGAAATGGATTTGGGCACGCCCATAAATGTTAGTTGCGCTTTGCGGTTTACTTTTTGTGTTAGATTGTACAAAACAAGCACCCAGAACAATCAACAGAAAACATGATGGAAGCCCTAAGTCAGCCAACACAAGAGTCTGTTTGGTTTATTTATTGTATAGACATAGTACGTTGATGTAAAAAGCCATTCCTGTAAATCAGTACTTCTTCATGAGTTATTAATATTACTGCTCTTTGAGCCTGCTAGAGGGAGTTTCCTTGATGGCTTCAGTTACAAGGGGACTTCCATCCTCAAGAGTTTAGTGGTATAATCACATTAGTCTGGAGGTGCTAGTGGCCACACCATGCACCAACCCCCTATGGGTTTTATCCTGATAAAATGCAGTGCCATTACCATACAGGGTAACATACAGGGCTGGCTAAGGTAGCAAAACACCAGCCATAATATACTGAATAATATACTAAAATTCACACACCATCTCCATTTTCCTTGCATGTTTCAGCTGATACTGAATAATCCATGCTCTTACAATCTACTTGTTCTTTCATCTCTACAGTGCTCTGGAAAAACTATATTGCAACTATATGAATATAAGAAAAATAGCCATTTATTAATATTACATGGTTATTAGTCTTCACAAAGCAAAGAAAGAAAAGGGCCTTCCATCTGGTGCTTAAAGAGCTGTGTCAGGTAGTTCTATATCAAGTCAAATCAAGTTTTCTTAATTGTCATCTCATCCAAAGTCCAAGGTGAGATGAAATTACTTATATTTAGGACCACAGTGCAACACATAACATGTAGTGTGACATGTGATCTGTTAGACTGGACCAGTAGCAGCATTATCAGTATCAGCAATATGGTATTTTAGATGTGCAACAGAGGCAGATAATAAATTTAATAAATAATAAATATACAATATGGTATAGTGACATGGTTTAGTGACTGTTTGCCACTTGGGCAGTAAAGATATAATATTACATATATGGTGGAATGTACATTGATGCCAATGGTACTTTGGGGGTGTTAGTGTAGAGTAGAGTTCACAATTCTGTGGCAGGTACTGAGGGGTGCAAAGGTGTTGAGGAGTCAGGTGGCATGGGGGAAGAAGTTATTACAAAGTCTGGTTGGCTTGGATGTTGTGGTACCGTCTGATGGAAGGCAAGAGTGCAAAGAACCTGTGTGCAGGGTGTGTGAAGTCGGCCACGATGCTGGACGCATTATGGAGGCTGTGTGTGCTGCAGGCATCCTGTATGGAGGGAAGAGACACGCTGATGTCCTCTGCTGGCTTGACAATCCTTTGTAATAACTTGCGGTCAGCAGCACTACAGTTCCCATACCACACCACGATGGAGCTGGCCAGTACACTCTTTATAATGCCTCTGTAGAACATGGTGAGTGTGGAGGGGGGAGATTAATCATTAAGTCAGCCGCCATAGGAAGTAAATTCATTGTTGTGCATTCTTTCCAACAGACGGGTCATTTCTGTCCGTTTCATTTCACTTCCACTTTTGATTCTTTGTTTGAAAAAACAAGCCAGGGGAAAAAAAACTGCATCGTCCGTAGATTCACTTTCTTGCAGGATATCGTTTCAACATCCTTACATTCTATGGGTTTTATGTAGGTCAAATAAAGTCACGCCATGGATCAGCAGAACACAGGCAGACATACTGGTTAGTGGAGGCTTAAAAGCTGGTTTCTGTAAGAATGAAGTGGGAGCAGACTTATAGATGGCGTGATTACCTACTAATGGCATTACATTAAGCCATATCCACACCCTTATCCAGAGTGACTTACACATACCTGTCAAGTATCCCGTTTTGGCCGGGAAAGTCCCGTAATTTACCCTTCTTTCCCGCCGCCCTCCCGTATTAGTATTTTCCCGTAAATCTCCCGTATTATAATATCATAAAAAAAATCCTCTGC
>JAODKM010000108.1:12508252-12540061 GCA_026780845.1 Petrocephalus sullivani | reverse complement strand
TCCTATTGGCCTTTTTAATTGCTTCCCCACACTGGCGAGAGTGGGACATGGAAGCATCAACATACACACCGAGGTCTCTCTCATAATCAGCTACCTTTATTTCAGTAGGACCCATAAAATACCTGTACTTTATATTCCTGTTTAGGATTAGGATTTTTCCTATAGAAATTAATGGACGGCCCCCATTTATTTAGGTAAATATTAGGCTGGTTTTAGATGTGTTTGTACATGTGTGCGTGTATGCATATGTTTTACCCTACATTTAGTGGTAAATACTTCTTTTTTCAGTTCTCATGTTTACCCCCTCCAAGAACAAGAAATGCAAGAAGATATAAACTAATAAACCACAAAACACCTACCATGCTGGAAATCTCCCGATTATATTTTCAACAAAGCCAGTTTTAAGAACAAGTTAAGTTCCCATTTTCTGTGGGACAGGAGAACTGCTTTCACTTTAAGATGCTGTTAATTACTCTTAATTTAATTTGTTATTCCATAGTTATTAATTTAAAATTCTTTCCTGAAAAAAAGATTGATAATACATTCTATTTGCATATAAAACATTATGATCAAATTTAAAAAGCAAACTAATTTGTCTTTGCAAGGCCCTGAGCTGAAGTGATGAACCTGAAATCAGCCATTCCAATTCAACTAAAAGATATTTTTTCTTTATTTCTTGTGCAAGAATAGCAAGTATACTCTAAGTTGCAACCATTTTGCCACTGGGCTGGGTCATATTCTGAGTTAAAGAAGCTCAGCTAATCAGGTAATGAAATGAAAAATCTTTGTGACATTAAAGTACCCTACGAATTAAGAAGCGAACAAATGAGAAATAATGTTTAGATGGAACCAAAATACTAACCTTATTACCCAATGTGGGAGAACTTCTCTTGATCTTGTTGAAAGACACTAACTGTAAATGTGTAGTATCTAAAATTAAATTATGGAATTAAATATTTTGTAGCATTAATGGGCAAAAATTTGCCTTAAGCTGCCAAGGTAATGTAGGGTGTTTCAACTAAATATACACTTTTAATATAACCAAGAGCATTTCTGAGAAAGAAGAAGTGCATGTATGAAAGAAAGCCAATAAACCCACATAAAAGGAAAATCCCTGCTCCTGCCCAGAGAAGAACACGCTTTGCACAAGATGTATTACAGGCAAAGCAGTATATATACAAGATGACCTAGCACTCATGCATAATGTCTTGAGCCGTCAAGCACTGTGGGAAACAGGATCACCCATAAACAAGAAAAATGAGATCTGTTGCTATCTTGCTCACCTGCATCTTTTTCGCATATGTTCAAGGTATGATATTTTACATAATCTAGAAAAGAAGATACAATATATATGTGAAATGTTTATTTGCAATATAATATCACGAAGCCATCCTACAGGTTGCCATATGGAATATTTAAAAAAATACATCCAGGCAGCTGAAAAATGATTTGTTGGGTTGCAGCACAGTCCGTTTATGATTTCGGGCCATCTTTCTTTCAACAAGGGATTGCCATTGCTCCCAGGAGCCGATGCTTTTGCAAGGATGCTGGGGTGAACGTCATTTCACACAAGACCATTGAGATGATTGAGGTGTATTATGCCAATTCATCTTGCCAGCGTATGGAGATCATGTAAGAATGTAGTCTATGGCTTATAGAAAAGCTTATAATTCTTTTAATCTTAAAAAGAAGCGTGTTTCTTGCACCATAAGCTATATCAATAATCAATAACACCACTGTCACAATTTCTGTAGTGTCACCCTCAAAAAAGGAGGAGAACGAAGGTGTTTGAATCCAGAGTCCAAGTTTGCGAAGAATTTCATTAAGAATTTGCAGAAAGAAAAAAGGTAACATTTTCGGTTTTGGCTAATTTGTTACAATGTCTGTCATACTCACATCAGTGGTGTACTTTAATATTGAATATTTTATACTTCTGGTCAAATAAAATAAATAAATAAATAAATAGGTACATTGACAAATATATTAATTGTTTTTCAGGACCTCTGAAAAAAATGTGGCATGAAGAAACAAACTTCAAAGAGATTTACTAGCATCCACAGAATTACAAAATCTACAGAAAATCTGTTGGTGTATTTCACATGCATTATTGACATCTGGCAGTTTTATGAAATATTTTTAACACTGACCTTTTTAATGAAAGGGATTCATCATGCATAATTTCTTTTGCTTAGACTGATGAAATTAAGTGTGCGCAAATATGTATACGCTATTTCCAACTTTTAAAGTAAATGTTGTTACTCATTCTATGGAAAATCTGTCTCGGTTTTACACTTAAATTTTATTTTCACACTGCTTTTTAATTATAACAGAAAATCTCACCTTTCACAAGCTTTATTTTAAACTAACACATTTTAATTTTAAAATAAATATATACCTTAAACAAATGACACCCCTATATAATCGGCATTTTTTGTTTTGTTACTCTCACCCATAACGTGCTTAGTAATTTTGAAAATTATTTTTGGAAAACAGAGTATACATATGAGTAGTAAGTATGATTCCCTGTTATAATGGAACTGGGACAGTAGGAAGGACATAAATTAATTCAATTTAAAACTAAAAAGATAATTACTTAGTGGTGACTCAGTTACTACTGAAGTCAATTATTATTATGAACAAATCATGAACAAATATAGTTGCTACTTAAGATGTGTTACGATTCATTAATAATGAACAAACATGACATCAGTATTTCAATTTTGTTATTCATTACTTGTTTCTTCGATAGTTCCTTAGCAGTTCTTTCAGTAGTTCACTAAAATTTGCAGAATTAACAGATACAGTAACTGCTTAAGAAAAATTACCCTTAACAATTTATTAATGATGAACAAACACAAAATCATTATTTTACATGGGTCATTCATTATTTGTTCCTACAGTACTTCTTTCAGTCGTTCCTTCAGTAGTTCACAAAGGTTTACAGAATTTACAAATACAGTAACCAATATAGTACTTGCTTGAAATAAAACATTTGTGACAATTTATTAATGATGAGCGAACATGACATCATTTTCTAACTAACACAAACATTTTTGTGGATAATTAATACATAATTAATGATATAATACTATATTATTTGTTTAAGTGTATACGTGTTATCAATTTCTCCAGGTATGATATCATAGGGGCCTAAACTGTATAATGATCTGCACCTGAGAATATTTAGCATTTTATTTGGGCGGTATTATGTGGCAGGTTAGACTACTGTCTGAGATTGAAAGTCCTAGTTTACACAGTCCAAATGTTAAGATTTGAGTCTCAATGTGGGTTGCAGGCAGGTGATGGCAGGCAGGTGCTTGTGTTGCTTCAAATGGTAAGAATAACAATAGTACAGCAGCAGGGAAGGAAAGGGAGACATCACAGGGACAAAGGGCAGGCAGGCAGGAAGGACATCACAGGCAGCAGGGTAGGTAGAATATCTTGATATTTTTGGGTCTCCAGGCAGCACACCCTAGGAGGGGAGGGGAAAATAAAGTGCATTAGCCAAAGTAGAGGAAATTAAATGCAGTGAAAACAATTTGGTAAGTGCAATATGTAAGATGGCAGATATGGCTATACCAGCATAAGTAGGAGGGAGAGGCAAGTAGGAACACAGGCATGGGGAGTCTCTAAACGTCAGCAATCCACAAGGGAGTGTGAAGCTGGAGTGACAGCACTGACAGTATAATTCATCTAAAGCCAATGGCACCAATCCCCACCCAGCTCTGAATCTCACACTGTAGGTCTAACTGGGAGTGAGCAGTTAGCTAGAGTTAGAACTACAGTCTCTACAAGCTAGACTAAACTAGTGTGTTTTTAGTCTGTACTTGAATATTGAGAGTGAGCCTGATTCTCGCACATCCGCTGGAAGGCCATTCCACAGCTGCTGAGCTCTGTAAGACAATGCTCTGCAGCCCGCCGTAGTTCTTTCTACTCTATACACTAATACTGTAGATATCCTGCTCCTTGAGATTGAAGCAGGCGAGAAGAGTTGTAAGGAACCAGTAGATCTCTAAGGTATTTTGGTACAAGGCCATTCAATGCTTTGTAAGTTAATAGCAGTATTTGAGTCAATCAAAGACATAACTGGAAGCCAGTGAAGGGAGCAGAGAGCAGGGCAAATATGATAAATTTTTTTTAGTAAAAACTGGTTGCTGCATTTTGTACTAGCTAGATGTGAATGAACATAGCATCGGTATTAAGACACAATCTCTTTGTACTTTCCTGTTGATTATAACAACAAAGAGAGCCAGAAGGCATGGCAGTCGAGTGAGTAAAAATGCTGCCACCGATCTGCAGCATTAGGGCTTTGAATCCTCACTTTGTGTGAGTGGAATTTGCATGCTTATTCTTTAGTTTGGAAGATTAGGGTTTCGGAATTATCCAGTGTTTGTGGCTGACAATGTACCGGTATCCTGTCCAGAGCATTTCCCAGACACATGCTCCGCGCTGCCTGGGATGGGCTTCCGGAGAGCCTTTGTGGGATAGAATGCTTCGACAAGGTTGGATGAAAGGAATGTTTTGAGCATGCATAACAACAGTCAAGAATATTACAATAAATAGAAGTGTTTGTGTCTGCACCAGAATAGGAATGGGAAACTCCTTTAGGTATTTGAATTTTTATAACACATCTATCTTTCAAAGAAATTCTTAAGTTTTATTACAATGTGTGCAACCGACCATGACAACTGAGACCTGCACCATTAGCCGACTACCGTCTTAAGTGAGGAAAAAGATGAAAACACAATAATATATAATAATACATTTTATTTAATTAAGTACCCACAGGACAGAACCAACAGCAAAAAAAGTTGTCTATATTGTGACGTGAAACTAAACTGATGTTGGGCAGCTGAGATACACTATATTGCCGAAAGTATCAGGACACCCCTCCAAATCATTGAATTCTGGTGTTCCAATCACTTCCATGCCCACAGGCGTGAAAGAATGGGTCGCTCTCAGGAGCTCAGTGAGTTCAAGTGTGGTGCCGTGACAGGATGCCACCTGTGCAATAAGTCCATTTGTGAAATTTCCTCGCTACTAAATATTCTATGGTCAACTGTTAGTGGCAGGAGCAATCATGAACAACGGCAACTCAGCCACATAGTGGTAAGCCACGTAAAATCATATAGCAGGGACAGTGCATGCTGTGCAGGAGCACAGTGTGTGGAAGTCGTCAACTTTCTGCAGGATCAATAGCTACAGACCTCCAAACTTCGTGTGGCCATCAGATTAGCTCAAGAACAATGCATAGAGAGCTTTGTGGAATGAGTTTCCATGGCTGAGCAGCTACATCCAAGCCGTACATCACCAAGTGCAATGCAAAGCGTCAGATGCAGTGGTGTAAAGCACACTGCCATTGGACTCTAGAGCACTGGAGATGTGTCCACTGCAGTGACAAACCATGCTTCCCTGTCTGGCAATCCGATGGATGAGTCTAGGTTTGGCAGTTGCCAGGAGAATGGTACTTGTTTGACTGCATTGTGCCAAGTGTAAAATTTGGTGGAGTGGGGATTATGGTGTGGGGTTGTTTTTCAGGGGTTGGGCTTGGCCCTTAGTTTCAGTGCAAGAAACTCTTAATGCTTCAGCATATAGTAAGCCATTTTGGACAATTTCAGGCTCCCAACTTTGTGCAAACAGTTCGGGGATGGCCCCTCCTGTTCCAACATGACTGCGCACCAGTGCATAAAACAAGGTCCATAAAGACATGGATGAGTGAGTTTGGTGTGGAGGAACTTCACTGGCCTGCACAGAGCCCTGACCTCAACCCGATAAAACACCTTTAGGATGAATTACAGCAGAGACTGTGAGCCAGGCCTTCTCATCTAACATCAGTGCCTGACCTCACAAATGCTCTCCTGGAACAATGGTCAAAAATTCCCAGAAACACACCCCTAAACCTTGTGGAAAGCCTTCCCAGAAGAGTCAAAGCTGTTATGGTTGCAAAGGGTGGGGTAACTCCATATTAAAGCCTATGTATTAAGAATGGGATCTCATTAAAGTCCATGTGTGTGTAAAGCAGTGTTTCTCAATTAGCATCAGGTGTTTCTTAATGGCCTAATAATGAAGGTGGTAGGCTGTAAGCAGTGCGGGTTTGACCGAAAACTTTCTGGCAGGTGGGGCTCCAGGAGCAGGATTGAGAAACACTGGTGTAAAGGCAGGCATCCCAATACTTTTGGCAATATAGTGTAGGCAAATCCAGACAGTTTCCAGACTGTGCTTTTCACGTTTTTGGGAGTTACTGTATCGCCACATTCTTTGTCTGATTCACACATTAGTTTCCTTGCTGGCTAATTTCAGCCGTTTTGGCTAGCTTAGTTAATTTAATAACAGCCCAGTTAATTAATAATTCTATGTTAAGCAACAAAGGCCATGTGGCAAAACAAAAATGGAAATGTCTATTAGACGATTTAATGGTCTTAAATCTTCACAAATTCAGACATGGATTTCTGCAGTTGAGTATGTAAATAAATATTTTTAAAATGATAATTTAATTCAAATAACGAAGTTTGTCCTCCCGGGCCTATACCCGAAACTAAAAGTGTAATCATCCATCTCTTTAACCTTATTGTATCCATTAAAACAAGCACGCACATATTTCATGTTAAAGTGGTACCATTAAAAGGTGTATAAATTTTTTTTTACCAAAAATTTGAGGAACCAACAACTGAAAATGCCATGCTACAGACCACAACAACTGCAATATAAGACTACTTCATCCATTACATCGACAGTCTGAAGCCACAATTCATACGCAATAAATATAGCATATACAGTATGTTATCAGGACTAGATTTGGGGAAAAGCAATTTTGTGAATATTATGTTAGGGTACATTATTATATGACAGTTAAGAGTTCCAAAATCCAAAAACAGGGTAGAGATGTTTAATGATTCACAATGAGAAATGAGTTTAATCCAGGAATCGGGGAGACAGCACAAGCAAAGTTAAGAAACAAATCCAGGCCAGTATGTACAGCCAGTCCAAATCACATTCAGTAGACAGGGAGAGAAAACAGAGAAGAGTTCAGAAACCTACAGAGGTCTAACGGAAGATTACATGTGTCACATGTGCAATGATGCAGAGATGTTCCCTTTTGATTGACCTGCTTTGTAACAATTTCTATTCCTGTTTTGTTAAATATTTTCAGTTTCTGTTTCCTTTATCTAATTTCAATTTGAGATTGCAGCCCACTTGGAATTCACCACGTCTTTTCTCCCACATTTCACGAAACCAAAACATACTGCGTCTAATTCTAAGCAAAGATGTGGAATGAGATGCATAGAAATTTTAAATCACTGTAATCCTTTTCGATGGGACGGCAGCCTCCTGCCAATACCTGTGTGCTACAGATTATTTAGATCTATTAGAGGAAAGTGGCTTTAAATAAGTGATGGGGGTATTTTTGAGAAAGCAGAAGCATGTAAATAAAAGAGGAACAGTGAGGTGTAGCGAAGACCCAGTGATGTGTAATGAAAACATATGGAAACCACCGACAATGTAAATAAAGAAGGCTCCCCCGTTTCATCATCAATTGCATCACTTAAATCACTGAAGGAGGAAGAGTCATGTGAATAGGTAAATGCAAGGCTCATAATATCCACTCCCTTTTGGGTCCTGAAATATCATAATACAAGAAAACATTTATGTATATGTATCATATTAATTTTAGAGAGAGTGAAAAGAAGGACATTTAGTACCAGATTCAGTGGACAAAGTTATGCAAAACACACAGGGTATTTGCTTGTGTAGTTGAAAGTTACGTTACAGTTAATTGTCAGCTCTTGTTCATCAACAGTGACAACGAAAATTTATCATGAAAGAACAAAAATGTCAGTGCTCTTTGAACTTCTTCCAATCTAGATTTTATATTACATGTATAGCAGATTAACAACAAAGTCACCACATACTGTATGTGGATGAAATAAATCACTGGCCAAGTGAAGGTAGCTCTAGGATACGTATAAGAATATTTAATCTCATTTCTGAGCCTAAAAACATACTGGACCTTTAAACTGCTTTTAAACAGCAGTCCTAACGTTCATTTCATAAAATAATTATTAAACATTCACATCCTATCTGCTGCCACAAACCAGTCTTACATGAAGCTATGATATATATTTCAGTCACTGTAACACTGAACACAAAAAAAACAGATACACAGGAATAACTTTTCAGAAAATTGATTTATTGCCTGGGTTGGACACAATAGTGAAAGAAGTTTTTTTAATAAAAACAAAGGACAAAGAGGTCTCAGGTGGAATATTTGGTGTATCGAAGGAAAATTACAATGTATGAAATGAGAAATACTTTGACAGAGACGATATAGATCCCTGTGCTCTGACCTACCATCAGATCACAGCAGTGGCATTGAAACCTGGACCTTGCTGCCACACCACCAAACAATCATGCTGGCATCATAGGTAACGCTGGTAGAAATCTGGCAATCGACAGAATTTCCGTGAGTCACAGCTTTTGTGGGACCCCAGCATAGCTGTTTGATCACAGGTGAGATCAGCAGGTACTGGATACCGCTGAATATTTTTGCTGGTTGGCTAGGTATATAAACCAATGATATAAGAGTTCCAAAAAAATCACTAACTGAACAGCTGGTGAGTGCTGGGAGAAAAATAAAAACATAGCTTTTTCCTTAGTTTCACATTGTCTCATAACTCAAATGCATACAAATGGCAAAATTGGAATTTATTACAACAGTAGTGTGCTTAAAATAATAAATGCTAGACACAATACTGGTTTGTAGTCACCTGTAATCATAAGCTTTTTAATTTTCACAGCCTGATTATACCAGTTATCCACTGTCTGAGTTATACTGCAGCATCGAAGTTGATCGGATACCACCAAATTCACTGAGAACTACAGATATACGTTTGATGTGAAACAAATTTCACTTCACATAACAAAGATAAATTCTAAGTGCAATTATTTCTGGTTTTCACAATTAGATACCTTTACTCCAGTAAAAGTCTGACATTTGACAGTAAATTAAAGCTGAAGATGTAACTTATGTCCTTGTGGTGTTGGTGACTGAGAAACAGTCCTCCCTCATCAAAGAGCACACAATGTTGTCTTATACAAGCCTTAGCATATACCGTATGAGAATTTTTCTGCATACTTAAAAAATAACCTAAAGTTTGACATATTCATTTTCCCCAATCACAAATCTCTGCATTTATGCTTTATAACTTCACAATAGATGACAGATTTGGGAACTACGCCGTTTTATGTAACATATGAATTCCATTTAAAAAAAAAAGTCAGTGAAAGGATGTGCTCAGATACAAGAGTTGTTATGTTTGAGGATATATTATTTTGCTGTTCCATAGGTGGGGACAGGTTTGTTATTTCTGGGGCCACATTCAAAAACGTCAGTCCCAACTCCTCCCCCTCCCAATGTAGTAAGTGTTTGTGGCCACTAAGATAAGATAAGAGACTTTATTGTCATTGTATCAGAAATACAACAACATTTGTTTGGTAGCAATTGCACGGTCGGAGTAGTGGTAAAAGCTGCCACTGTCTGTGTGCCAGAAACATGAGTTCTGAAATGCTGTTGATGATAAGGCCAGGGAAAAAACTAATAAATAAGTACGCTGGCGAATTTTAAAAGTATTGAAGTGACCTTTGCTTTATGAGGCTTGATCCTTCATCTCATTTGAGCTTATGGTTGATTTATTCTTATGGTCTATGCTTTTGGTTGATATTCGTGGGTACGCAAAAAAAGTGGGGGTGAGGGAAGTGTCAAAAAATAACGAAAAATAACAGAAACGTTGCGTGTTTTAACAATATAAAATAACTGTTTTGTGAATTTTATATGCAATGATAAGAATTTAACTAAAGTTGAGTAATGGATACCAGAAATAAAAAGAAAAGAGAAAAGGGTAAAAGCAGTCACCATAGTGACTGTGTTCAAGTATGAATGTGCTACATGGCACAAAAGCTCAACATGACACTCCCTGCAATTTTAAAACCTTAGAACCAGAAGAAAAAGCACCAGATCGTGTCCCACAAAGAGGTTTCCAAGAAGTTGTGGCAGTGGTGGATCGAAGGAACAAAATCGGGCCATGGACACTCCGCATGTCAAGGACAGCATTGTCACACAGAAGTAGGCACATTGTCTTAAAAACGGTAGCATACAGTCTAAAATAGAACTTTTATATTCTATAAATATAGATATACACGTAGTCCATGAGCCAGATGGCTATGATTTTTCATAAGAGTCAATAAAATATGTTGTCAGATGCAGAGAAACCCACGGAAATATAATTTATAAAAAGGTTAAAATGATTGAAAGAAATTGAACGTGCATATGAAACTAATGAGTCAGACGGATTTCCAAAGATGGTACCTGTGAGTTTATATGAATATAGTATATCTGTAACACCCAGAACAGTCATCACAGTCATCGATATTTGCAGAGCTTAGAGGAAAGTGTTTTAAATATTAAAACATTGATGTTTCACATTGATTTAAATATAGCATTGTACAATTTTCATACGTTCATGTAAAAATGTGTCAGTGATAAAGGAATCACCAGAAAAAAGGTAAACTCTTAAAATCACTTTAAGTACCATTTCAATGGCCGTTAGTTTATGAAAAAATAAGAGGGGATACCTGCCATTGAGTAACTGTGAGGATCTGTCAGGATGTCCTATAGAGTGCGGTTCAGAGACAAGAATCCCAACAAAGCCTGTGTACCATGAAGAATATGCATAATGGAGAAAGTGCGCCTGACCCCCTCACCCCTACCCAACCACCACAAGCTCCAGCTACTATTATAAGAAAGGCGAAATGTGAGCATCTCTGTTGGTCAAATCCAAGCAGAATACAGGCAGTCGGAGTTCAACATGTTGTGAACGGATGTGACAAAGTGCTGGGAGCAGCACGCAGGCCTCAGGCCTGTCAGAAGTGGCACCGCGGCCGCTACGGCTGTCAAAAGCACGTCCATCCATGCTCAAGTGCAAACAAAGCTAAGTCAATGTCTAGTGGTGAGGAATCAAGTTTGAGTGAAGTGGGTGAAATAGTGGTCGGGGGTTAATTTCACACCTCCAAGGCAGCAGAACTGGCTTGTCCACATTTGCAAATTCAGATTCTGTGAGAATGGGTTTACCTAACTCTGCCATGTTTTGAAGCATGAAAGCATGAAAGCATTTTTGAAGCATTTTTCAGTGTTTGACACAGATCAAGAGCTAAAATTCATGCATCAGGGTGGAAATTTTTGACAAGTCCTTGAATAGTCCCTTTAAACAAGTATTTCTCAACAAGATCCTTGGAAATGCCCTGACTGTCTGGGGGTCTCCGAAAACCAGGTTGAGAAACACTGATTTAAACCATAGAAATGGCACAGCACAACATCTATACCTGGGGACCACCTGGATGAAATCAATGTGGTCCACTGGATGAATAAATACCATGTTTTTACCCTACGAAAGATACTCAACCTCAAGAAGAGGTTAGCGCTAGACTTCTCTGTATATACAGAACTGAAGCACTGAATGCTTAAACATGAATTTTAACAAATCAAGGCGAGTAGAGAATGTGCAATTTGGTGAGCTTGTTTCAATACCACTCAAGGCAGATGATCACTTTTTATATGAAGTCCTAATAATTGTCAGATATGACACCTGACTATGGACACGGTGCAGAGATGCATCCGTGTGCTGATTTGCCATGGCTTCCAGATGCTGGCAGGTTTGTGCACTCCCAGAAAGCAAAGTGATTCAGCACCCAAAAAATTTAAACTTTTTGGTTCATGTGCACACTGGTATTAAGCAAATAATAGATGAAATGCATAGTATAGAAATAGCAGCACAAATAACATGAACTATCTAAAGTTTATTTTGACTTAGTAGGGCTGGGATTCTGTCTTATGTCCGAATTTTTTTAGACAACAGTTTTATTACTTTTTCCACCCACTTTTGACAATGTGCAAAGACTTTTGTATTTTTTTCCCCCAAAATTTCAGAACGTATAGTAACCCCATACCAGTTCAAACATGTTGGCTAGGACTGAGCAGATGCACTGTGAGAGGAACACTGTCAGTATACATTTATCGCTTTCATTTTCACACACCAAAACAAATTGCCAACGTGGCACTTATTAAAAGGTTAAACCATAATGCTGCCTAGTAAAGCAGGACATTTAACAAAAACAAGAATCCCAACCCTAATTTGGTGTCCAGCCTTTCAAGACTAAACGAGTAAAATCCATGTGCAAACACTTAAAAGGGAGCAGCTTGGGACGAGGCAGCATGGAAGCCATATTTCACTCCTCGGTGGGTGATGGTCTGGCAACTGGCCATGGCCACGCCCACGGGGAGGATCGGGCTACCTGTGGACGGGCACGTGTAGGCCATTGAGCGACAGGGCGGGCGGATGCAGCTCCAGCTGCGTGAGCAGAGAGAAGTGATCGGAGGGGATGTGGGGGTGCGGGCAGCCCGTGATGCAGTTCTCCTCCAGCCACTGGGTGTCCAAGGGGCCCAGGACGCCCAGGACACTCATGTGAGTCTTGGAATAGAAAATGTAGTCAATCACGCCCTGGTGGAGAGACACAGGGAAAAAGAGAGAATGTGAGTCAGACAGAGTGATGAAGGGGGGGGAGGGAGGGTCAGATGGGGCAGGCATAAGGGCCCATTTAAAGGCTCACATTAACTGGCATGCTGGAACATATGAGGAGGCATCAACACAGAAACAAAGCATGCATAATCTTAACGCCATAAATCGTTAGTAACGCTAGCCAAGAGGTCTGAGAATCGAATGAATTGTTTTTATACAATATGCTTAATGAGTCATGTTAGTGAACTTCAATAAACAAGGATTTCAGTTGTTGGACTGAAGGCGATTTTGATTATCAGGGAACAATTTGATCATAATTGCATCATAAACCTTTCATATCTACCACGATTTGATATGATTAATCAATTATTCCATTATTTTAATAGCCTAAATTCAAACCTGTAATGTCATTGAAAAATGACCATGGGAACTTGTTACACACTATTATTGAAATGCAAATAAAGAGCATAGAATAATAGGCCAGTGTAAAGTCAACTAGTGAAGCGTACAAAAAAGAACAACACAAAGAAACCGCTACCTGATTGGCTCCCCAGTGGTGTACCGATGTGAAAATTTTGACCGATACTGATACCAGAGATATATTTGTGTAATATCAGCAATACCAATGTGGATAACCCTCTGTGTGTCTATAAATCTTTATACTGAACTGGTTGGCCAGTCTGTTGGTCTGGATTTTTACTATCAGGACCTGTCCACTGCTGATAAACGGACTTACAGATACGAGGAAATGTAACTGGTGATGTGGTCCTACCTTAAAATCGTAGGTGTAATTAGTGTAAGGCATCAGGTCATTCTCATAGGCGCTCTTGAGCTGGAAGCCATGCGTGATGCTGCCCTCAGAGTTGCCATTCTTTCCATTGCAGCTGAAGTTCGTTAGACATTCGCTGTAGCGAAGCTCTTTGAAGTCCTTGTGATTCTCAGCCACGCCGCCGTTACTCAAATACTCCACCACTCCTGAATTAAAAAATAAATGCATTTAAAAAACTGAAAAAGTATTTGAGTTATTTTTTTCATTGATTCAAGTCGAAAGTATGTACTAATTGGATCTGCTTGACAAAGAAAACTATGGTCCTTTTGAAACGTTTAATATATGAAACTCAAAAATGTCAATATGCCATGTTGTGCTTCCGATTAAATATGCTGTGCATCCCAGTGCCACACCTGAATCTGGCAGCGAATTGAGATCCGCACACAGGACGATGGGTATGGAGCCAGAATCGAGGGTGCTGGGGCTGGGCGCCTCTGACCGAGAGGCTTTCTCCGCAATGCTTTTCAGCTCCGAAATGAACATCATGGTCTGGATCAGCTTCACATCCGAAAACTCAGGGTCCCAGTGCATGTGTGCATTGGCTACTAGGAGCATCTGTTTCTCCTGTATGGGCTTTGTACCTGTACAATATACCAAAATACACTTAAAATAACCTCTCTCTCTTATGAGATCCCAAATATGCAAGGGGTCATGAAGAACATGCTCACCTCCAGAAAACATGTCCTTGTTGACCTCTAACAATACAGCTACACCAATGTTGTCTTTCGTCATTACTCGGTTCAGCATGACTTCTGATCCTTCTGAGTTTGCCATTGCGACCTGGTTGAACTCAACAGTGTGCTTCTGCACAAGTGTGAACCTGAAACAATCGTACAGACAGACTGCGTGAAGTTAACAGATTCAGAAGTGCTCACTAGAAAGGTCAGGTTGTAATGCAGCAAACAAGGAAATGTTTTTTTCTCTTATTACAAACCAGTGTCCTGTTTGTTAAAAAAAAAAGCTTGCATGCCCATGCAAAAGAACTGATAGTCTAATAGACAAACATTCCATCGCGATCAATATAAACATTACACAGTGAAAATGGCCTGGAAACTAACTTCTCTGTCTTGAAAAATATTGCACAGCCATCCACATGCTTCCTTTCTGGTTCGGACACCAATTTGGCACGAGACTTTGGACAGAAGTAGCCATCATAACCACGCTCCTTCAGGGTTTCAAGAAAGAGAGCGTAGTACTGCTCAGTCTCAACTTCCTGTAGAAACAATTAAGAACGTGGAAGCACTTGATTATGACTCTTAGAAAACCAAGTCAAAGGCAAGCAGACTTCAAACAAAGGTCAAAATACATTGCTTCAAGTTTCACTTCAATAACACAAGATAAGACAAAACATTACTGATCCCTATCGGCAAAAGGATTAATACAACTAAGGATAATTTAGGTAGAAATAAATACAAAAAATGGATACCTTAACCTCCTGAGACCCGGGCTTTTGTTTGGTGTGCATTTTTTTATTTCCTTTATCATCTTGTTCTCTTACTGTTTTGCGTATAGTACTTATCTGACCATTAGATGGCAGAACAAATGTCCTTGAATAAGTACATCAGGTCTAAGTTAAGCAAAATAACATATGGAGCAGGGAAACCAAAATGTAAGGTCCCCATATGAGGACGTAGGGTCTCAGGAGGTTAAGTAAAAGTAGACAATAAAAATGTAAAGAAAAACATCACTAATAATAATTCAATAACATAAATTTTAAAGGAAATAAGAACTGCAGATAATGTACTGTGTTGTTAAATACAGTGCAATTCTGGACAAGGCCCAACAGCACCTTGACTATTCTGCTGACCATGGGGATATCATACCTCATTCATTTATACCTCTGATCACAGGCTCAGGGGTCTGACTCACTGAACCACACACGGCTCCACAAATTACAATCATGCAGCATAGATTACCTGCAGACTGATGATATCGGCATCACAGTTTGTGATCTCCTCCATGATTCCCTTTTTCCTGTACTCCCAGTTCAGCGCCCAGGATGGACAGTAGCCGTACAGCTGTTTCGTGGCATACTTGTCACATAGCACGTTGTAACACATGACCGTGAATGTGGCTGGGGGGGGACACATGCCAGTGATGTCCTTACATAGAACAACCCAAAATATAAAATACAGGTCTACAGACTATAAAATAATTTCATCATTTATACAAAGACAACATACCGGATGGGATCATCTGGTCCCGCTCTTTCAGCGTGATCCAGGGTCTTTGCGGAAGCTGCTCAGGGTGCACTGAGATACGAAGCAAATCATAGGAACTTCAGAATGAAAATATCTGCACATACAATTTACAACCAATGTGTAAATTTGCAGTAGAAAATATGCAGAAGTATATATCCATACCCAAAAAAAAACAGAAAACGGTAAAAAATTATCCTGATATAATAATTTGTACCTGCAAGATTGTCAAGCATATAATTAAGAAGCTTTCTGGTTCCATCAGGTTCCTGGTAAAGATTAAGGATATCTTGTGACAATGGATTTCCTGAAAATGAAAAAAAATACCCAGTTTAGTTTCATGCTGGTTATATTACAATGATAACAGAAAGCGATTTGACCAACTAAGTCAAATCTGAAAAGTGCAAACATGACACCCTCAAGAAGAAGGAGGCAAATCTGGGGGGAAAAAAATCACCAACACTGCATTTACATAACAGTAGGCTGAAGTAAAATTTCCAAGATGTTGTAAAAAAGTAAAATATAAAAAAATACCTTTCAAGCCTAAGCTTTGCAACTGAAACAGCCGCCCAAGTTCATAAGGCAGAACTCGTAAAAGATTGTTATTTAAAAGCAATTCCCTGAAAAACAGAGAAGAAAACACTCAGGAGCCGTATTGGTGAAGTATTTTACATGCGTGCTGCTGTTACATTCACCCTATTTTGCCACATTTTCCAGCACAGCTCACTAACAGGCTCACCTCGCCTGCAAGTTTGTGCTTCTGTGACTCACTGCTAAGCCATATGCCACCTTTACAAACCAATGAGCACAAGGATGAAGGAGCTCACCTGAGAGACACCATATTTCCAAGCTCTGCTGGGAGGCTGCGCAGCTTATTGGAGGACAGATTCAGGTAAACCAGGTTCTGAAGTTTGGCGATCTCTGGAGGAATGCGACTTAGGTTGTTGTCGTTGAGATGCAGCGCCGTCAAGTGTGTCAGTGTCCATAGGGAGCTACTCAGGCTTCGAACTCGTCCTGGTAAATGAATTTAATTGTAGGTCCTGTTATTTTTGATTAAGATTAATGAAAATACATACTTAGCTAACATAAATCTACGTCATCAACGGTACCAGCTGCCAATGTGTGTTAACTTAGCTGATTCAAAACTGACAGTCACAGCAGTAATTGGTTACCATTCAATATACCCATGTATTTGTTCTCGAATTTTGACCACCGGCAGACTTTCTACAGTTAACCCAATACATCAAAAAGTTAACTGACCTTAAAAGTTAACTAAAGTTAGTTTATGTGATGAAATCTAACAAATGCCTGGATGCGGTGCAGAACAAGCTCTGCGTTTTGATGCTTACTGAACAGATAAATAGCTCTAAACAATCTTCACTGGCCACCTGTGACATTTCACAGTACTGTATGCCATTTTTTTTTATTTTAACAGCATGTCTCTTTATAAGTTTTACAAAACTGATTTGTTTTAAAGGAATAAAATGGTTTCAAAAGGTCATAATGACAAGAGTAAGAAGCGCTTAATGAAAGATGGAGGACTCACCGGAAATCTCCAGCTCCGACCAGCGTGACCTCTTCCCGCTGGCTGCCTCCTCAGTTGACATGATTGTATATAATCGGCGAGGATCCGGGGGATCATATTTTTCCCTGGGCATACCTGTTAATCTGGGAGAACGCCAGCCAAAGAGTAAGTCTTCTCTAAAACATAAAATCCTCCCTTCATAATTATTACCCAAATCAGGGTTTGCTGTACATCTCTACCCATCTACTAACCACTTATCTTGGGGTTATAGGGGGCCACTGTGAAGTACCAAGGTGGTAAAATATCAGATTGAGGCAGCTAGACTGTAAACTCTCAGGTTGCTTTTTACCTCAAGAAAAACAGGACAGCGAAACGCAATTCTATAATTAAGAAATAATTATATGATGATTATATTAAATAATATTAGAAAAGATCTGCACAGGGAACATTTTCAGACAGAATTTGACTTGTTGCTTCAAGTGTCTAAGATGCTCTACGTAACATGCAGCGCACAACAGGAAGTTCTGCTATGTGACGGCATCTGAAACAGTGGCCCACGGACTGGCTAAGGTGTGGACACATAGCCAAGAACAACATGGTTAGTGCACCTCCACATGGACGTCTGTGTGCAGCACAGTCTGTGAAAGTTCATTTTACAGACTGACCCCATAACTTTTCATTTCATTAAACTCTGGTCAGAAAAAGATGCAGTTTACATAATCCACATTTTGTTTTCCTAAGTTGATTTGGAGGTCTGAACTTCTGACAGAACTTATTTATACAGAGACAAATTCAGAAAGTGGCGCTTGGCATCTGAGCGTGTCTCCAAAATAGAGCGTGACCTTCAGTACATGATGCTGCGCTCAAGTGTGTCAAGTTTCCGCTAACTTTTTCAAACCACTTTTCAAAATGCTGATGTGGAATAAGCACCACTATATTTATATTTTTTCTGTAATCTGGTTAATTAAACCGCGCTTCTTAAATTCGGAAAAACATTAATATTCATTTTTCTTTAAAAAAATATTTTAATAAATTCGCCTTAAGCATGTAAGCAACTTGTCATATAAAGACCAACAAGCAAGGCATCAAATAACATACCAAACAGAAGTACTTTTAAGAGACAGTTTAAAGTTTACTTTAATTATTCAGTACACATAAATTCCGAGGTAATATCCGAATTAAGGGTGGCCATAAAAGAATTGCGAATAAGGTAGTGCGACCTTCTATACTCGTATGCCACAACAACTATAACAAACAACAAAAAGCTATCTGGCTTATCTAATAATAACAATAACAATAACAACAACAACAACAATAATAATAATAATAATAATAATAATAATACAAAATAACCCCCAAATCAGCGCTGGCCTCCGGCTTGTTTTGCTCCACCCACCCCCGGCCACGCACTGAGATCTGCCCCGGACTCCGCAGGCTGGCAGCCGGTGAGAAAGCGCCGATGCTCGCCCGGCTGTCAGGCACGCAGGCAGCAGCAGGCAGCAGCGCCCATGTGCCCCGGGACAGGCGACAGCTCGGGCGCGGACGCCATTCCGCCTCCCGCTTATATACGGCTACCCATATTCTCTACATAGTTGGCAAACTAGCAACACGTAGCTTTTCCCTTTTCCCCTAAGACCCCGCTATTCTCCTGGAAGAGGAGGGTCCGGTAGCTGCCGGGGCTGCACTGCTATCGAGGCGGCGCACTGGTGCAGCGGCTGTGGTTATTTGCCGAGCTGCCGAGGCGCACTAAGGCAGCTTAGGCAGCGGGCTAGGAGCAGCGGGCTAGGAGCGCCGGGCGAGAGCGCAGCCGGGCCGGCCTGCCCCGCGGAGCCAAGGCGCCGCTGCCACCTACCACGGCAAGATTAAAAGCCTGCGCGCAGCTGCAGGATGGACAGAAAAAGACCGAGGCGTGAAATAAATACTAAATATACTAAATAAAGGCCGATTTCTATCAGCATGCAGCGGCCTTTCCAGCCGTGCGCAGGGCTGCTTTCGCTTTCCGTCTAAGCCCGCGGAAGGCGGAGACTGGAAACAGGCACGCACCGCCGCCGCGACATGCACTCCCGCGGCGCCTCTTCCAGCGGTTACATATACCTGCATTCAGCGGATGGTGATGAAGAAGGTGCCGAGAGGAAATTAGGAAAGACATGCAGACGGAATGCTGCTACGGCCGCCACCTAAACGTCCCCGAACGCCCGAAAGAAGGGCAATTATCATGGCTGCCGCTCATAACCTTGCGTGTCCCAGCGCCCACCCCTTTACCAAAAAGTTGAAGGGAAGTTAATAATAAAATAAAACTCCATATTTGTTCTTCTGTCTTCTTACATAAGCAGCGCATCCATAATATTTATCCGGTGTCCTTATTAAATTGACGCACACCGATGTACAATACTCAAATTGTGTATATATTTTTTTCGTTGTATTGTGAGTAATGTAGTATTAGTAATCCTGCGAGCATATTCGATCAATTTGTAATTAATGCCAATAACGCAATGCGTACGCTTTCTCAGTGTAAACCTAACATTAATGCTTGTTTATCTTTCATGTTTACTTATCAGAACCTTTTTGACAAATAAACCGAGATGCCGTCACATATTTAGTTTACTCAGACATGATTTTATATGATATGGATGTCGTACATATAATTTTTGATCAGGGTTGCCAAGTCGCACGCATTTGACGTGACACTGACGCGTGCAGACTTCCAACTAACGCAAGAAATGCTAAGGCAAATATTTTTCCATTATAAACCTAAAATGAACTACATTAAAGGCATCGGGGTAGCATACCCTACCGACTATTTACAAAGTAATACAATTGTTACATACATGCTGTAAATGCGTGTACAGACTTGTTTGGAATAAAAAATCTCACTCCAGCCAGCTGATAAAAACGTGACAACCATTTTTAATTTAGATATCTTTATTTTACCTTATGTGACAAAATTCATGTGATAAACATGAAGTATTGGTGCTGAAAAGCATAATACAAGATTAAAGATGTGCAGGGTACATTCTCCCTGATAACTACAGCCTTTGTGAGTCATCCTATTGCTGTTTCTGAATTAGCCTAAGCACAAGACATACACTAAGCACAACTTTATGCTACATTTACCATAGGCTACAACTGCCTTGAAGAGCTAAGAATTGATGTGTGATACTTCCCAGAGGGCTAAACATAGCACTAATTTGCATCTCAGTATCTGCTCTCTGTTCACCAACCTCTTCTCATCTTACTCTGTCCCAGCGCGCTCTGACATGAAGGCCTGGTAGCACCTAGCTGCATATCTGAGAAGCTGACTTTCAGTCTGCAACTGTTCCCACAGCCTTTCTAAGAACCCGAGTCACCCTTGACCCATATAACTGCGGTGACCAGAACAGCCATAGTATGCAGTTATTGCATGCGGCCCTCTAACCAGAGATTGGTTTTGATTTAATACTTTTTAACAACCATCCCTGTCCACCAAGTGCTGGTATATGGTTGGTTAATACTCATGTGACCTCTGTCTTCCTATCCTGTTGTTACTCATTTAAACACTTGAGGTAGATGTATGAGAGGAAGAGCTTAAGACTGCTCTACAATATTATTAACAAATAATATTTTCAAGTAATATGGGGAATATTACCTCTGTGATTGCATAACACAGATTATAACAGGACTTGGTCATCTGTTCCGAATGTTCCTTTATGTGTATTCAGACATACTTTTATGTATACCCCTTCTCTTACGAAAATGAACCATGGTTTTACTAAGGTTTTTTGGGTAACCATGACTATATGACTATGGCTTTATCATGGTTTCACTGCAGTTACCATGCAGTGCTTTAAGTAAACAATGGTAGTACCACAGTAAACACATAGTAAACCATAGTAAAACCATGGTTACTGTAAAAAACCCATACCCAAAACCCAAAAAGCCATAGGAAAACATAGTTAATTTCCATAAGGGTTTGCATCTGTCTGGGGAAAAACAGCTCATATCAAACAATACCTTTAGAGAAATACCAACTATAACTCAATAGTATGCATAAGTTTCCACAAACCAGTAAGTACCTTATGAGAAATAAACAAAGCACTTTAAAACACTGCTAATTAATACTATATAAAGATAAATTTGTTCCCCTCCTCGTGCTCGTAGCTTCCGGGATAGGCGCCGGACCCCCCGTGACCATGTTCGGATAAGCGGGTTGGAAAATGGATGGGTGGATGGATAAAGATAAATTTACTATAGTCTATCAAACTGACAGCATATTGTATTGCGATGGTCAAAGGGAGATTATGTAGAATAAAAGGGCAATAATTAAAGGAAAACGTATTATGTAATATAGCATAGTTGTCATCTTACTGCATGGAAACAGCTTGGGAATATACTGTAAACTATACCAAATAATTGTAGGCCTTCTGTCACATTTTTGGTTACAACTCTCTGCCCTCTAGTGGTTGAATTATCTATCCCTTAGAGTTACAATATTACGGCATCGTATTACTGTCCTTATGTTTTATATGGGGGAAATGGCACATACGGTATTATACTTGCCATAAATGCGGTAGTAGTTATTGATGCATTTGAATCGAGGAAATGGGGCATGTGAATTATCTTATAGTGACTGTATTCATCTTTAACCAATACAGGAGTGGCAGGCCAGGGGCAGCAGTTCATAAGCATACACAGGCACTTTGAAGACGCAACTGAGTCACATCTGACACCTGGCAAAGAAAATCCAATATGTAACAGCATTATAGTAATCATTCAATCAAGCAATAAACAAATGAATTAATACAATCAATTATATTACAGACAAATACCAGCAATATAAACTAGTTTGAGGTAACATTGTGACATTATTAATGTTAATTATTGTTGTTGTTTTCATCATCATTATTGCTGTTGATGTTTATTTAGTACTTTTTGACTTCTACTTGGCGATTTTACTCTGTTTAAGAAATTCGATGTTTAAACCCTATCGAATACAGAAAACTGTACCTGGTTTTGTTTTTAACTTTCAATTCATGTATTATTATGACTGAAAATGTATAGGTATAATAATAAAATCTTTAACAAAGTATATTTTCCATCATGCTGTGTATAGCACTCAGTTGTATTTTATTTCAGTGCTGGGCACATAAACATACAATGGGTAATTCAGAGACACAAATTAGACTAAGGGCATGTGTTTGGACTTTGAGAGGAGACCCATGTAACATGAAGAACATGCGAGCTAAATGCACGCAGACCTGAGGCAGGATTTGTACCCCTGCCATGGAAGTGTGCAGAAACAGTGCTACCCACTCAGCCACTGTACCATGTCTAAAATATCACATCTGATTGCTCGTATTATTAAAAATGGCGTACTCTTTGCTAAATTAGTGGTTTATGCTTTTATTAAGTCTTTTCTTTGGTGAAAGTTAAAACAATTTTATGATTTTCTGTTTAGATTATTATTCTGTAATAAATTAGTTATTTACTGCTCACCTGAAAATATGAAATTATGATCCCCTTGTTTACAACAAATGGCAACGTTCATATTCATAGAAGCCTACCGTAGAGGAGACGTGTACATCTCCTGAAAGGGTCAGTGTAAGAATGTTTGTGCACTCAGATGTACTGTCATGGAAAAAGCTCTGACAATGACTTGTCTCTTAGACCATTAACTGCCACAATTGTAATAAAAATGCAATTTTGCATTGCTAATGAATGCTTCATTCCATATTTGTCACAATCTGATCCTTTTTATATTAACTTATATAATAGAAAATAGTGATACTGTGGGGAAACTGTGTTCTCTCTATGACACACACAGATATATTTATGGGGGTGGGGGGAGTACATTCCTCAGGGTCAGCCAGTATCCAGCACCCATAGTGTCACTGTAGTTAACTGCGGCATTGCTTTCTCGGCCCTGGGATCTGGCCTGTCCACCATCCCAGACACACATGCCCCCCATCTTTGGAACTCCTTCCGGTGTATGCCATTTCCTTAATCTTTCATGCAAACACCATCCATCCATCCATTTTGTACCGTTTGTCCTGGTCGGGTCACGGGGGCAGCAGTCTAAGCAGGGAAACCCAGACTTCCCTCTCCTCCACCACTTCGTCCAGCTCTTCCGGGGGAATCCCGAGGCGTTCCCAGGCCAGCCAAGAGACATAGTCTCTCCAGCATGTCCTGGGTCTTCCCCGGGGCCTCCTCCCAGTGGGACATGCCCGGATCACCAGAGAGGCGTCCAGGAGGCATCCAAACCAGATGCCCGAACCACCTCATCTGTCTCCTCTCAATGAGGAGGAGTAGCGGGTCTACTCTGAGTCTCCCCCGAATGACTGAGCTTTGCACCCTATCGCTAAGGGAGAGCCCAGCCACCCTACAGAGGAAACTCATTTCAGCCGCTTGTATTCGTTCTTTCGATCACTACCCACAGCTCATGACCAAAGGTGAGGGTAGGAACGTAGATCAACTGGTAAATCGAGAGCTTTGCCTTTTGGCTCAGCTCCTTCTTCACCATGACAGACTGATTCAGCGCCCGCATCACTGCCGACGCCGCACCGATCCGTCTGTCGATCTCCCGCTCCATCCTTCTCTCACTCGTGAACAAGACCTCGAGATACTTAAACTCCTCCACTTGGGGAAGGACCACCTTCCCGACCCGGAGAGAGCAGTCCACGCTTTTCCGGCTGAGGACCATGGCCTCGGATTTGGAGGTGCTGATTCTCATCCCAGCCGCTTCACACTCGGCTGCGAACTGCTCCAGTGAGAGCTGAAGGTCACGATCTGAAGAAGCCAACAGAACCACATCATCTGCAAAAAGTAGAGACCTGATCCTGAGGCTACCAGACCTGTTCATAAAAGTTATGAAGAGACAAAGGGCAGCCCTGGCGGAGTCCAACCCTCCGACTTACTGCCGGCAATTAATGCGGAGCAAGCTCTGGCACCGGTCGTACAGGGACTGAACAACCCTTATAAGGAGGCCCGGCACCCCATACTCCTGGAGCACTCCCCACAGGATTACCCGAGGGACACGGTCGAATGCCTTCTCCAAACTGCATGCAAACTGTATAATGTATTCAAATAGACTTGTAAATTACATTGTTGTGCTTTGGAAATAATAGAAAATGCTTATCACCTTGACTTATTGCCACACTCCTCATAAATGTTCAGCATTTAGACTGAGTATACTGATACGTTGCCGCAATTTAGCGTAGCCATTTTCAATACTTTGCGTAATCCACCATTTAAAAGCCATATGATGACCATGCACACTTTTGAACACTAGATGGCAGTCATCACATTAGCCATTTCCTTTACGTAGCAATGCAATGTAATTTTCGGTACTTCCGAACAAATTTGCGAAACAATATTAAAAACTGATCAGTTGCGTCTTTCCTCTGGGTTTATGAAAAAAAAATAACTTAACTGATTGATGCTGAATCATAGAAACTTGTATAATTGCCAATACCTGTGCATACAAAACATAATACATTCAGGATTCTATTTTATAATAACGATTGAATGTTATAGAATAATATAAAAACATGGAAAATAGCAACATTGATTCTTTATTGCTAAAAATTACCGTATTTAATGAATGCTAATAACATTTTCAATATTTTGTTTCTGGCAGTGGAGAAAAGGTCTTTGTGGGCCAGATGTACGAGGCACAGCACAACCAAGCTTTTGCCAGTGTTACAGGTTCTATACATATGTTGTCTTGTTTCCATTGCAGTTGGCATGGTTGGAATTTTCAGTGCTTGTTGCTGTTGTTTCTGGTGGCACGGTTTGAGACAACCTTCTTTTCTGTAAAATCGTCTTGTGCCTTTCATTGGGCAACTACGGAAAGGGGCTTTATTTGTGAAATATCTTTGCTTGTCCATTGTTTGTAATGAGGCCACAGTTTTATTCCTACAATATTTAGAATGGTATAAATTGCATGATCTGGCTACCTACCTGCTGCCCTCATAGAATATTTACATCTACCTACCTTGTCCTTGCTTTTAGGTTTCCATTTGCCCCTTCCACAGACGGGCTGTTTTAGCTGCGTACTGAACACTAGTGCATCCTCTGTGGCTTGCACCAACTGTATGTACTCAGACAGTACAGCTGTCAGTCATTCATGTTTGTCAAAATTTGGGGCAGCTCACCTCTGTTTTGGTTTATATTTAGGGCTGTTTTTCCCCCCAGTTTGGTACTTGGGTAGTGGAGAAATAATGAGTTTCCCATGGGCGTTGCCGACATAATTATTCGTTTGGACCCCCCTACATTTAACATAAAATATTAGTTCACCCAGCACTGTGTCCCCCGACATTCAAAATGCTTCTGACACCCCTGGATTTTCCAGTATTACATGTATCTCCTTCCCTATACAGGGTTCCATCAGCTGAGTAACTAGACTCCCTCCAAGTCTTTGATGTATTATGCATTCCAACTCAACATCTGCAGCCAACCAAAACTTGACTGAATTTGCTTGGCTTACTTACCAATTACTGGGTAAATCATCAATGTGCTTCAGTTAGAAACAGCTGTTCATCCATAGTTTGGTTTCATCTAGGTCTGAAGCATATATGATGCTGCCAATATAGCTTTGTGTGTCTATAGCTGCATATTCTCATTGCACTCTATCAAAGCATATGCACTTCATTTTGTTCAGTCTATTGACATCTTTAACAAAAGTAAGTTCCCACTGGACCAACAGACCACCCAAATCAAGCATGTTTGCACTCATTCTTAAACAAAATAAAAAAAAACACCTCAACCATAGCCATGGACACAATCTATTGCATTGCCGTTTTGCTGGACCTGAACTTCTGCTTCAGTGGATCCATGAATGTCCACAACCATTTTTGCCCATTTGAATTTTAACAATAATATCTTTGGCCCGCATTTGCATTTGTGATGGCTTTCATCAGGGCAGGTCCTTGCTTTCAGATCTCTCCCTAGAGCAGGGGTGGCCAATCTTATCCACAAAGGACCGCTGTGTATGCAGGTTTCTGGGATAACCTTTGGGTCAGCTGTGCAAACCCAGGTGTAAGGACTCTTCGGCCAGTAAGTCCTCTAATTAGTAACCTAATTAGAGAGTTGCAGCGAAAACCCGCATACACACCGGCCCTTGGCGGATAAGATTGCCCACCCCTGCTATCCTCTCTGGCATACTCCTCTGTAAGAGCTTGCAGGTCGATACTGTTTCCTTTGACTAATATCAGGATTACAAATACTTATAAAGAAAAGGGTATGAACAAAATCCTGATGACATGTACATCACGCTTTTCAAAGAATGAAGAGTGTAGGCCTGTATCTTGTGCTTAAAGCTACGTCCCTTATATTGGTGAAAGATAGTTAGAAGCAAAGGCATGTTAATTAGGTTTCAGCTTGATGGAAGAAAACAAAAAAAAAAACGCATCTATGTGATTCTCTTCCTGATGTATCTGATGGCTATTGTTGCTGTGTCAGCAATATTCCCTGTTCATTGATCTTGTTTTATACCAACGTGTTTGTGATACTCTTTCTCCCAAAATTGAAACCGGACAGCTTTAAGGAGAGAGCAGGAGGCATCTAGGTACAAAGCAGCTAAATCCGTCCAGTCGCGATTTGTGGTACAAAGGAAGTACGAGTTGTTTCGCCGTCCCGGTATTTTTTACTTGAAACCAACTGGCATGATGAAAACTTAAAACTGCGATCTCCCTAAGTGCAATGTGTATAGTGCGTCTCTTAAATAGCTTCTGTTCGTTATAAAAGAACCAGACGACCGAACACGACGCCAGCAGTGAAATTAACTGTATTCCTTGAAATTATTTCAGCTGCAGTATATTTTGGAATAATATAACATATATTAAAACGTCGACGTTGTATTTGGCTTGGAAAATGCTTTTTTTCAGCAGGGAAGTTGCGCTGCAGATCACAAGTGACTTGATTCGAGAAAGCATCGTTTTTGCTCGGTGGATACTGCTTGCAGCCTGATTCCAACACAATAGTTCTGAAGTTTACAGTATTTCCAAATATCTTAAAATCCACGGTATGTTAGTTGATTGGGCAATGACGCCGAATATGCCTGAGATTAATTTTAGTTCAGCTTTGATATAGAAATATATGTTTTTTCTCCTCAGTCGGTTTTTTTATCCCCTGTGGAAAGCATGGGCTTTGGAAATACACGGATTATTTTTATTGCTGCGGTTGGGATTTTCATCTGTCTCCCAGAAACTGACGGTTAGTAGCCTATTATGACTAAGCTATCTGTATAGTTTTATCATGAATTAATTCTTAACTACAAATCGAGGGCTTGTAGTTAATGCTTAATTTATTAAAACGTCGCTTTACATTTTTACTTACATGAATTTATAAACTTGAACATTCATTCATTTAATTATAATAGTTTTCATGAACGTTCAGGAAAAAAAAAACCCTGCAACATTAGCCTAAATTTGGCTTAATACGAGTTTATGTAGAATTGCTGTTAACTCCTGACCATTCAAATTAGCAAATGCAAGATCAATTCAGACATTGCAGCAGCGCGTTAAAATAACTACATATTCTGTACAGGTAATATATTATTATTTCGTGACACTGTTTACTAACTACTATTTAAAAATGCGTTTCCATCGTCATGAACATTAAAGGGATCGTGATATTCCGTTCCCGTAACATATGCATTCCGTCTTCCTTCATATAGATTAACACGCCATATTATAATATTTCCAACACTAAATATGCTTCCACATTTAAATGCTGTACTACTTAGTGGTACCAGTTGCAGCATCATTGTGTAAAGTTGTTCTTACCTGTACATCAATACAGCAATATATGCCCATAAGGACGCCTTTTAGTACACTGAATTTCGGTTCTCTTGTTGAGATTGATGTTAGGACCTAAAAGTAATGTTATTTAAACCAACTATACGTTCAGTAAATGCTACTCTGAACCACATATCTTATGTGAACAAATGGTTTGTTTTGCTTTAAATAAGAGAAACTGAACATATCACTATAAATCGTTAGTTCTAAATATGGTTCTTATAGTTGAATATGGTCTGTCGATATGGTCTTAAGAAAAAGAAACACTGTCCAGTACTCTTCCAACCCTAAACGCATTCATTTTAAAATAGTGACGTCTCAAGGGATTAGTTTTCATTTTCAATTGTAAATACAAATATTCGCCGGCATGTATAGGTAATTTTACTCTTCTTATATCAGAAATACTCTTACAAGAAACAAGCTGTAAAAACACTACATAAACTTTAAAACATTGTTTTATAATGCGTTGTATAAAACAATGTTTCTCCCTCCCAGCTCAGCAAAAACGTGGACTGTCTGGGGGTTCCTGGGGACTGGGTTGAGAAACACTGGCATAAAAGACATTAATTCACTTGTCTACAGTTAAATTCAACATGTGGTGTAAGAGTGGGAATTGAGACCATGCAGTGTAGAGCCTTAATATCAAATGGCCATTATGTAGTACCAGAAAGTGGGGTCACTGTACGTTCAGAATTTAACACACATACATATATATTAAAAAGATAGACCTACATTTAAGATTAGTACTCCTGGATTAAATATATATTGCCTTGACTCTTTCATATATATCCAGACCATTCAGGTAAAATCAAGTCTTGCGGTAATAATTGCAATTTGAATTTTATGGTGAAGTGGTAATGGCATAAGCAGAAGAATACTGCAGGCAGTGTCAGTATGGTTAGAACAGTGTCATGCTGTCTATTGGAAATGACCAAAGTAGGCCTAAGAAATAGAGAACTTTGATAGCTGGAATAGTTAATGAACAAAAACTGAGCATAATATATTCAATCTTAAAAAAGTAATGAAACTTGTATACATATATAATTCATAAATACCAAATAAGCAAAGGTAACATCCTCTATGTAGTGTTGTTATGCTCTTTAAGCCTTTTTTGTTTATACTAATGATATGCCCCATATTTTTTACAGGAATTTGCTATTATCATGGGTCCCTGCTGGAGGTAAGAGCATTTTTTCTGATAATTCTGCATGGGGTTTAAGCTTTCAGATTCTTTTGTCATAAATAATGTAACACAGAGTAGCTGATGATTCTGTGCTCTGTCGCTATTGACCATTAGACATATCATTTGCTTCAACTATCTGTGAGTAGATGCCCTCCATAAATAATGCAGCTCTGCAGACTTTTCCCAATTTTAATGGGTAGATTGAGGAGAACAGGCCTGGAATGCGTTTTATTGTTTGATAGGCTTATGGGATGGGGAGTTCTCCATGGGAGCCAAGAGTTCTGCTGAAGGTCATTCCTACAGACTAGCAATAATGTATCAATGATTCTGATATCTTCAGTTCAAGGCTGTCTAACCATCTGGGCATTTTGCAGACCACGGATCAACATGTTTTGGTGTGTAACTGATTTTTCATTGTTTGATAAATTTAAATAAAAACAAAACCAGAGGTTGTATGGCTTGAAGATCTGGGAGTTTCAGACCAGTAAGTCAATATGACCTTGTCTCCTACTGATCTTTTCAAACTTAAAGCTACAGTATATGGACCTAGGAGCTTCCAAACGCAAAATTCACCTAAAAACTCGGAAAACCAAAGGATGTAGGGATGCATCGCATGGTTTTGTCCATCTAAGTGTATAGTACATTTCTATTTGATTGTCCTTGATTTTAGCCATCAGAACCTTTCAGGGATGCATCAGCAAAGTGCGCTATGTGGCCCTTCACTCTCAGTCTTTGCACTTTTGTAGAAAAGCCATGAAGAGTTCCATACTGAACCGTCTATTTAGCAAATATTACTGATGACATTAAGGAACGATCCCATTCAGCAGTGAAAGGTTACTCAAAAATTTGAAGTAAAGCTCATCATATATTTTACTCGTATGAGAGCAGCATGCATTATCCTTCATTTTCATGAAGTAAAAAAAATAAATTTGAATATAATGTATTATTTATGTGGATCCACTGTGCCCGGTTCACACAATTTCCGTATATTTAGTGGATTGATGGAGGGAAAGATTTAATGGCTGCAAATGTGATATTTGACAGTCTTCATAAATCGTCATACTTTTACCCGTTAAATTTACAGCAGCAATTTCACAAATGGGGTAAACTGTTTTTAAATAGCTGTTAATGTGAAAGTTTAAATCATCAATGAAGAGATTGCTGGAACTGCTTTGTTTAAACATAAATTGTTCCTGTATTTTGCTTCTGCACTTGTTTTTTAACAAAAAAAGGATTTGTTTGTTAGTATAATAAAATGGACTTGTTTTTAAATCTTTGACACTTCATTTTCAATATATATATACGTTCTATGTAACAAAACAATTTAATTGCACAGATCAATTTAAATGCACTCCACAGATATTGCACACAGGGTTTCTTGTAGGTACTTTAGTTTTCTCCACTGGTCCAAAGATATGCAGGTTGAAGTTCCTAATTTGCTTGTAGTGTGTGCATGCATGTACCATCCAAGGCCTCCCGCTGCCTCACGCGCGATGCTACCTTGGATTGGCTCCAGCTCACCCCCATCACCCTTTACTGGTTGAGTGGTTAGAAGATGGATGGAAATGCCACGTGTATTTAATACTCTGTTTTTCATCTGTTTTCTTATAATGCGCTGCCAAGGATGTTGGCTGTGCACATTTTAGGGTCCATTAATGAAGGAAGACTTTTTGCACTATGCATGGGTTGCTGGACGTCACAGCTGACATAATGTTTGAAGACGTTATTTCTGTAGAAGAAAGGAATGCTGCCTTATTATCACATCTGTAGAGAAGGCATGACAGGCTGCTTCAGCTGTCACCTGGCATTGTCACAAAATATTGTCATACAGTGCTGGCATATGAAACAGTAGCTCCAGTTATTTGTAATATGATTCATGCCACAGAAATCACCATACTGTATATATCCTCTTAAAATTTGGATATACTATATTGATGTTTAATGGACTCATCTTCCTGATTAATTAAACAGGAAACAGCTGAAAGCCATCAATTATAAATATTATTTGTTAAACAATTATCTTAGATGTGATGTTAGGTTAAATTAATTAGAAGAAGTGGCTAATTAAGCTACACCTCTTGAAGATACTGGTAGGTAATTAAGCACAGTCATGCAATCTGCACCAGCAAACATTGCTAGCAGAATGCATGGTCTTACAGAGGTTACTGACTTTAAACTTGCCACCATCATAGGATGTCATCTTTCTATTAGATCAGTTCACCAAAATATGGCCCTGTTAGAGCTGCTCTGCTCATTCTTAAGAATGGTCTTAAAATTTGTTGTACACTTAGACTTAAGAGTTTAAACATTCTTAGGAAAAAGTAGGACCTAAGAGTGTTGTATAAAGATGCTAAAAGTTACTTTCAGCAAAATCTAAGCCCAATTCCTAAGTGCTGACAGAGCCAGCACTTAAGTGTTGTGAAATGTGGACTACTGATAAAATCCCGCCCCAACTACTGAGCTCAACCAACAGAGGAGCTGCACGGTGAATATATTAGTGACATCAAACCATTAATGTAGGGCTTTATACAACACATTTTTGTGATTATACCTTAAATTGGTTGTACTAAAATCTACCTAGCACATTACCAATCAACTTTCAGTAATAGATGCACGTGTTGTATATGTTATGGGTAGAGGTCGACCGATATTGATATTTACCGATACCGATAGCTAGGTTGGTCCGTACTTGCCGATAACCGATTAATTAACCGATAGTTTTTAAAATGGATA
>JAODKM010000108.1:12473603-12486959 GCA_026780845.1 Petrocephalus sullivani | reverse complement strand
ATTCCACCAACTAGGCGCCAGAACAGAGAAGAGTCGAGATGTGTGTCTTCCTTGTGCCTTGAGGGGTGGTGGGACCACTTGGCATTGCACTCGGAGATGTGAGGCGTGCATGCAGCTTCATGGCCATGGAAGCCCATTCCATGAAGCTCCCAGTGCACAGTTTTTGTGCTGGGGTTAATGCCAGAAGAAATTTGCAACTCTGCAGTTATTGAGTCAACAGCACATTTGCGACATTTACGCACTATGCACCTGACCACTTGCCGATCCAGCTTTGTTAGGTGATCTGCTAATTTGTGGCTTAGTTTCTGATCTTCCTAAACACTTCCTTTTTGCACTAATACCACTCACAGTTGATTGTGAAATATCTAGTCGGGAAGACATTTCATGAACTGACTTATTGCAAAGGTGGTATCCTGTGACAGTACCACTCTTGAATTCAGTGAGCTTTTCAGAACAACCCATTATTCCACAAATGTTTGTAAACCTGACTGCATGGCTAGGTGTTTGATTTTATACATGTGTGGCAATGGGTCTGAATGAAACACCTGAATTCAATGATTAAGAGGGGTGTCTCTTTACTGTGTTCAACTTTGTTTACAACTGTGTGTTGTTCTGTTTAACTTTAGTAATTTGTGGAATTGCACGAACATATGCTAATTTAAGGAAATATCGTGCTTTTATTTGTATACTTTGTGAGAATGGCACCATGGTGGTGCAGTTGTTAGTATTTTTGGGTCACACCACTAGTGGCTGGGGTTGGAGTCTCTGCCACAACCCCATATTAGTGGAGCTTGCATGCTCTCCCTGTGTCATCCTGGGATTTCCTTTGGGGTCTCTGGTTTCACCAACAGTCCAAAGACAGGCCAAAGGCCAAAGCACTTAGCAAAAAATACCCCATCCTGCCCCATCCTGGTTTATTCCTTGCCTTGTGACCTTAGCTTTCAAGAGAGGCTCTAAGGCAATCTCCACACGTACACAGGTGTTTTTGGCTAAGTGTTTTGGCCTTTTGTCTACACACAAACGACATTTTAGGTCACCGAAACTGAGCTTTTGCAAAACTCAGGATGAATATTTTCAGAAGCTCTGTTTTCAGCGTTGATGTGTAGACGGGGAAAACTAAGTTTTTGACTAGTAACGTTGGAGTGTGCCCCGCTATCTACTTTGTTTGACATCAGAGAGCGCGCTGTTCGCTGTTCGGCATGCTCTTGACAGCACGTTATTAGCATTTTCATGTGGACGAAGGTAGAAGAAATCAAAAGAAAGAAATTTCAAAAATACCCTTGTACATGTCGAATAGGCCTATATACCTGCGGCCCTGAACAGGACAAGCAGGTACAGAAATTGGATGGATGGACTTAGAATGAAGTGAGGCTTCCTTGTTGCCCTTGGATACCCTGTCAGTTTCAATAATCCAAAGCCTCCACTGTTACTCAAGATGAACAGAACCATTTTTCTCTTTGAAAGCAGCCCCCCCCCCCGCAACCCTCGCACACACACTTACATATATCTAAAATTATGAGGTAAGATTTCCTTTTTTCTGCAATGTCACCGTTTTGTCGCACCTAACCACATCAGTGATTAAAAAGAATTACTGTTAGTACTGCAGAGGTCATGCAGTTAATATCCTGTTTCAGCTATAATATTATTCTTCTGTATCAGAATTATTAGACTGAATGCACTACTGAAAAACCAGTTATGGGCCATATGTTTTTATAGTGAATTAAATTGTACTCATCAGACCATATGAGCATTAAATGAAGATGGGACCAGTTTCACAATTTGTCAGCCAGAGAGCCAATTACTAGCCTCTAGTCCATAATTTATTCTGCACATAGCCGAGTGACTTATGGTGTGATATACAAGATTGTGTTTGATAGATTGTGGCTAAGCTAAGTACCCTGTGCAGGTGGGTTAAGACTGTAGAGTTAAAGAAATGTCCTGTGCCTACATCTGTGTGACCATTTCTCTACAATTTATGGCACTTGTTAAACTATAAAACACGATCCATAAACATTATTTCGGTCTGGCTTTTTGAATAATGCGATTAATTGTAATATTAATTATTCAACTTTAGCACCAATAATTAGTTAATAAATTATGCTTTTATTATAATAGCATTAGGAAAAGTTAAGTAATTAGTGCAGTTTCACTCTCCTCTTTTTCATAATGGTGCCCTTCTGTCTCGTAGCATTCTTTTCTCTTGTTCTGACTGGTCCAGGTGTAATGTACAAACTCTCAGTGATATCTTTGATGACGAGGGTTTGAAATCTTTTCAGGACCTTAGGGCCGAATATAACCTTCCTGGCACCTTTTTTTTCATCTATTTACATATCAGGTCTGCTCTTTATGTCTATGGGGCACCCTTCCATCGACCTCATACCTTAATTTACCCAAATGGCCAGCACCCCAGCTCTTCCATTTCCATTTCCATTTACTCCTTTCTACTTCAGTCTTCTTATATTCTGTTTGGCATTGCTACTATTTGGGCAAAAGACATTGCTCTAGATGTGCATAACTTGTTGTCCCACACAACATGGAATACAATTGCAATGTGTTCGAGAATCCCCAACCATCACTGGAAGCTGGTGCACAGGGCATACTTGACACCGCTGAAACGTTTCCATATGAGACAGACTCCCTCTACAATCTGCACTTTGTGCACTCATGAGGTGGTAGGGACTTTTATGCATTTCTTTTGGGAATGTCCATCCCTTTATACCTTTTGGAGACAGCTGACAATCAATATCTCTTCATTACTTGAAAGGGAACTCAGGCTTACACCAGACATTTTCTTTTTTGAAGAACTTCTCTGGGCTCAGTCTGTCATCTCAGTAAAGGATTCTACTCTTGTCCACTCTCAAATCTGCTAAAAAACTTCTGGTGAACTGCTGGAATTCTCCACACTCAATGTACAGATGTGTATGGGCCGTCACACTAGACATAGTGTGGAGCTCTCGACAGCTCAAATGCAGAAATCTAAGGCTAAATGGTGTGTGGCTCTTGACAAAGTTGAGTCACTGTTCTTCTGTCAATGTGATGCTATGTTATTCATGTGCATGATTACTTATCTCCAATTATTTGTCTTCTTTAAGAACTTGTGCACTCATTAATTATGAGTTATCGCATATATATATATATATATATATACACACACACACACACACACATACATACACGTGTGTACATTTATATAATTCTTCTTATTATTTATTTATTTGTTTGTTTTTTAACCTAACCTTTCATTTCCGAGGGTCTACCATAGTGGGTTGAGGGGATGGGTTTGGGATATGCGACAGTCTTGTCTGTATATTGCTTACTTGCTGTGTTTTATTTCTTGTGTACTTTAAAAATGAATTAAAATGTGTTCACAAAAAACATAGTTCAATTTGGTAGCAAGCATGAAACAAATTTTTTATTTACTGTATAAACAGCACTATGGTTAAATCACTGATGCTGATGAGTGTGAAAATATGCATAAACACATGATGTGATGCACACTATAATTCTTCCAGGCAACACATAATTGACCTTCAGTAATAGAGAAAGAGTTTTCTGGTATATAATAGGGCAATTTGCAAAATATCTTAAATTTATGGCCTACATTGATTTCACGAGCAAATCATGCATCAATCTGAAATTCACTGTTAAAAGATGGAAATCAGATGTAGACTAATGAACTTTGTGAAGTCCTGCTTTTTTCCTGTAATTTGAATGCATTCACTCACGCAAAAAAAAAAAAACATAACTATATCCTTAGAGTATTTAGTAATTTTTAAACTAAAAGCTTTACTGTTTTCATCACGGGTGACTAATGCCGCATAAGGGTGACGAAACTGCCGATATCTTTCTCCTGAAAATTAATCTTCCATTATGGCTGAGGTCATTTATGATGGAGAAGCTGTAGCCCGCAAAGCAGTGTATTACCAGACTGTAATTTTATTTAGCTTAACATAATTTACTATTAAATCTGATTCTGAGCCAATGGGGATGAGCAGTAATAGAGCCTTCTTGGAATTAAACCAATTACTGGAGATTAAACGTTTATGTTCAATGTTGTGAGTAACGAGCAATTTGTTAGTATTACTGTCTAATGTATTATTGTGTTTTTTCTAATGTTTTTCATTAACATTTTTGAATGTAACTGTCACGCCGGGAGCGGGATTTACGACCCATAATGTCGGGTTTGAGCCCTTCAAAGGGGCGTTTATTCGGGTATACAGAGTCGAAACGGAGTACACAAGATGGGAGCGAGCGTGACTGCTAGCGTACAAGGCCTACACATAGACAAAACCCGACGAGGGAGACAGGACTAGGGCAGACTAAATACAAGAGACGCTGATTGCAGAACACAAAACAGCTGGGAACAGGAGGATTTGCACGAGGGAAACGAGGGGGCGTGGCACACAGGAGGATCCGACGGGCAGGGCATGACAGTAACAACATAACTAAGTCCTTTTCGATAAGTGAAAATGATGTTGTGGAGGTTTAAGTTTTCTTAAGCTTAAAGTATGAAAGTTGAGTGAGCATAGAGCAGTGTCTAACTACATTGCGGTATACTGATGTTCAGCTGATAATGATAATACTTTTTTTATTAAATGTACAGTTATTGGCCTGTTTGTTGCCATTTTTAGATATTTGTTTCTAAAAATATTTAAATTGATTAATTCAAAGTACTCTTTATTTCACTGAACATGTGACAAGAATTTAATTGAACCCATAAGACATTTAATTGCAAAACAGTTCTGGATGAGTGGTGTTAAATTTTTTACCTACAACTATTGTCTTTCAGTGAGTTAGGGGGTGGGAGTTTGGGTTTGAATTAGAAGGTTGCTTTTTTTTTTAAGAAAATTGGCTTTAATGTTTCTAGGATACCGCAGACATTTTCACATACCTTAGAAGGCTGAACAAAACTCTATAAGGCCATATGTAAACAGGAATAACCCAACTAAAAGAGAAACTGACAAATATAATAGTATGTGCCGACTATACATAAACCTACTAACAAAAAAGTTATTTTAAAAAAGACATAAACTGTAAAATCAAACCACTTCTTGTTTGTGGATTCCATCATCTTTCCTTGGGATTACAAAGACAGTACTCCAACAAAAAAATGCAAAAATATCAAAGGACGGTGAAATATACATTCCTGCAGAGTCTAGAACAGGGCTATGTGATTAAATGTGACATGCTGCAATAGGTATTAATACCCAATTGTTTTTGGTAGCTGGCAAGTTGATGTGCATTCATAATATTGACAATAAAAATTCAAAACTTAGCTTCAAACTCTTCATTCATTAAAGATGCAGTTCTCAAAAGAGCTGTGAGTGTTATTATGCACACAAATGAACAGAACATTTATTATATAATTAAAGTTTAATAAGTTTAAATGATTCAACACCAATTTTTTCCTCTCCTGGTCTGGCTCGCTTTCCCACTCTGAGTGGCTTCAGATTACAATCTCTCGTCAAACCTTGGTTCCTTGTTCATGAGTCCTTTACCTACTCACCTCAGCTATAATAATCCACCCGATTTATCTCACTGCCGTTTTATTATTTTTATGGTTTTCGAGCAATAGGTCGTCTAGTTATTCTGTCAGGTAGAAACGCTGTGAAATTCCTTATTGGATAAATCTTAGTGTTTACCCTGGCTCCATCATCCGTGCTAGTGCCAGATGTTTCATCAGTTGAATGGGAATGGGAATTTGGAAGAGCAATGAAGCAGGAGCACACACTACTGAGCATCCTACTGCTTGCTTTTGGAAAGCCGTAAAAGATGATGTCTTCAGTATAACAAAGCTTCTACTGTCTCAGCCCCTTGGGACAGCATATGTGAGAGGGCTTGTCAATAGTGATGCCAGGCTACTGTGTTTCTAAGCCTCTGCTCCCCTTCACTTCATTAATTCACATTGTAGTTGCAATCCATCTCACCGTGTTGGTGGGCACACAACCTGTTTTGTCTGCCAGGGCCTTATATTATGTCTGATTAATTGGATTGCAGATTTGCAATGACGCCGGGGCTGTTTATCAGTTAAAGCTTCCACCCATGGATTCTATGTCAGCAATATTTCAGCAATCTATCTGGGAAAAAAGCAAAAACAAACAAAAAACCTCAGATTTTATATTCAGTACTATGCAATATTCTGTAATGTTTTATATCGACTGTAAAGCCTTGCAGAATAAGAAAATAAAGGGTGATAATAAAAATCCAATTAGAAATCTTCCAGGAAACAAAGCAAAGGAATAAAATGTACAGCACTTATTAGCACTCTGGCTAAGATAGCTGCAGTGGACTAAGAACTATATTGTCATTATTGGCTGTATTATTAATGTGTATTATAACCATGTCAATATACTGTAAGAATTGCTGCAGTCAGGATGGAGAGTGGAGCCACATGACATGGGGATCAGATGAAGGAACCAGACATTTTTCAGTACTTTCAGTGATAGTTGCAGTGAGATCAACAGAATCTGAGGGCCAATAGAAAGGGGGATTATAAAGCTATTTCAGTGTCAGGACAGGAGCGGGCAAAATGAATAAAAAATTACAGATTTCTGATAATAAGCAGGAACCATTAGGTACAAGAACAAGGACAGGTACAGGGACTGCAAATTAGGAACAGGTACAGTGAATATGCGTCTCCTGTCTCTGTCCTGGCCCTGGATGCTTTTGGTGCCCATCAAATTGATATATATCAGGATTTAGCCCTTGATGATACAGTATGGGAACTATTATCCACTGACTGTATTTTTATGGGAGAAAATAGATGCTGACCAGCAAAATAAAGCAACGCAAAGGTCTCTTTCTCAGCAACAGTTTGATAATGACAGATTGTGATACTTTGTCTCTCTAGTGATGTGTCTCTAAAACAAATCTCTGCATCTCTTTGGAAACAAGGACTACCACAAGGTGGGTGGGGACATCCAAGGCCAAGGCACCCCATATATAAAAAAAACAGCATGGTTCATATAAGGTATCAAGCATTTTTTTATTTCAATTATATATGACAACACATGGTGTTTTTTATATGTTCACTACAAGTCAGTGTTTTTTCTTTTATGATTATGGCCACATTCATACCAAAAAACACACTTCACATGAACAGTACTCAAGGGAAAAGCTTGTATGAAAAATACAAAACTTGCATGAACTTTACATTTAGCCATACATGATACCCTATGGCTTTAGCGGGACCATATGGCTTTATTCTAGTTGTGTGGAACCATTGTCCATAATTCAATTCAGAGTTCATTCCAAGAATTATGTATAAAAAGTAATACTGACAAAACATTAATATGCATTTTACATGAATAAAGGTGATTTGACTAATGAAACATTCATTCAATATGTGGCATGTGTGGCAGGACGAAGGACGTGGAAGCAGGTGTCATGGCAAATAAACCAACTGTCTTATTGGACAAACAGAAATTAGAAACAGAAAACAAATGAGATTGTGAGGGATCCAAACTGGGAGGACGAGAACTAGGGAAGGTACTGGCAACATGAGGGAATGACGTGAATGATGGGATTGGGGAACACAGGACTGGGAAGCACTTTTATACATGGCTGATAAGGGAGAAAACGAGAGCCAGCTGGAATGATTAACACGAGGGCAGGAATGAGAGGTAAGACAAACGATTAACAGGTTTCCTAGGGAGGAAACAGGAGGGTCAGATGGGCAGTGTGTGACAGTATGAATTGTACTTGAATGTAGAACTGATGTTTGATGGTCCATTCATTTCAAATGCATTTTACATGAATAAAGGACATATATGTGTGATGACATATTAAGTTAATATGCATTGTATATTTATTTTGAGTCATAAAGAGCTCATATGATTTGGGTAAAACGCACAAGAGTCATGTTATATTTACATTTTTATTTTCCATATGGGTCAGAAAGGAAGACTTGACGTATTAGGTATCCTATCTTAGAGGGTTAAGCAAGGATATAAAGCTTCATCACAACAAAGCATCTGTGTACGTCGTGTGTCAAAGCTCGTCAAAGTATGTAAAGCCTGCCACTGCATACAGCCTTTACCATTTAGAAGATAGATTGATGAGCCACATCACCTTTGGTCCACTTGCCATTCTTTCGTTTAATCACCATTCAACTATTGATTTTTCTGAGTGGCACCATTGTCAGGGAAGAAAAGAGGTGATACCATATACAGTACTGCTTGTTGGCCAAAAATTTTAATACAGAAGAACCACTTTACCGTCATAGCAAAACCTGAACTGCTGTATAGGTCTAATACTGCACATTCGTCATTCATTAAATGAATAAAGTCTTATAAATGTTAATCTCTGTTTTTAAAAGGTCTGTCTTTAATTTCAACAGCGGCAGGTTAATGATTCTGGAAGAAAATAAATATCCTAATGCAATGTAATTGCTTGTCAACTATTTAATTGCCTTATTGTGAAACTCACCATAGTTATGAATTTATCCATTAAGTAAATGTTTTTTTCTGGTTCGCTGACTAAAACGTTAAATTTTTTTGTCTCATTAAAATTGTTCTGAGTAATAGTTTGTGTTCCTTATGTTGCTCTAGTCTGCCTCAAATTTTAGCTGAGTTAGTCACCATTGTTGGTAAGGTTCTTCTTAATGATTTTGATAGTAAGGATCAGAAAAGAAAGGTTGAGTTGCAATGTCTGAGAGATGTACTGAAGATGTGCAACCGCATTCCTGCGGCTCCCTTTCTGATAGTAAACCTATGGTCGATAATATTGACTTGATGTAAGAAGTCCATGGGCTGCAAATGAAAGTGTTCCTGAAAGTGTTTAATGTGGAAATCCATTTCCATGTTTTTCTCATGACCTGACTGTTGTGTGAATAGCAATGTGTAGGTCTCTGCACTCTACAAAATAACTAACTACAAACGAAATATATGAATCTGCTTGAAGGAAATTAAAAATGAAGGTTTCCAGATTGCTGTACAATTAAAGCTTACAGTTACAGTGTGTTTTACAGTAAAATATGTTAGTCCACTGAGTAAACATGAAGTACAATCACTGTAAGGTTGCTGTCACAAAGCATTTTTAATACAGAAAAAAAATTTTTAGGATAAAATGTCATAGGGTTAGAGTTAATGCAATATTGAATATTGAATAGTGCGCAGATGTCGAGTTAGATTTTGCCTACACGTACCTCTCAATACTGGAAAAGTATTGCAAGTCTATTCTCCCTGCAATTCAGCTGTCCAGTCGAATAACACATTTGTGTCGTTCTCGTCTTTCTCCTAAGTTAGAGGTAAATCCAGTCAGTAGTCATGTAAAGCACAGGAGTAGATCAGATACCTTTTCGGCCTGCCTTTCTCTGAAGGTGTGAAAGCAGGGGATGGATGACATGCTGTGCTGCAGACTGCCTCTACAGCGCATAACATGGTTCATGAATTTGCTTTCATCGTTATAAATCCACTGTAATTATTGCAAATGACTATTCTCTCAATCGGTGTAGATTTCTTGTGTACAGATGCTGGTCCAAGGGTTGAAAAATGGAGGGAAACATGGTGTTGAAATGGAGGATCTTGGCAATCCCTACAGTGTCCTAGTGTAGCAGAAATTCTGCCAACAGCTTTTATTAAATGGAGTCTATAATAACCTCGTCATATAACTTTACATAGTCATGCTCCCTATATTTAGTCTGACTCTTTTATACTAAACCCCTTACACCATACTTTCGTGTTTCTCTTAATCCTTATTAAATCATATTGGATGTACTAAAACAAAATGTATGACAAAAGAATGTTTCTCTGATATTTATGTTTCATATGCTTTTGTTGGGTTCTCAAACTTGAGATGCTATATTGACATGGAATAGTCGATTGTGCACTTTAGTGCAAGGTACAACAATCATGCTTTTGAAATACACGCAACACAGTTGTAAAACACAGATTTCACTTTGCTGTCTGAGTGCTGGAACCTATTACAGATTAGAGAGCACCGAGAGAACTTCCTCATATAACAAGCGCGGTAAATGCATGAAATTGTAACAGCGCAGCCATATTGGTTAAATATGCTTAGATCAGCTTAGATGCTGAGTCAGTTGTTACACTTGGCTATCACAAAAATATTTTCACTCCATTATGGGCCAGTAAAGCTGTCACGGATAAAGTGCATATTCAAACTTACCTTCAGCATAATGTATTGAATCAATAAAAAAAAGTATTTGCAAGAATAATATATGTCCATTTGCCGTGGACTGGCATCCTGCCCGCAGTGACTCCTGTCTTGTGCACTTTGTTTCCTTTGATACTTCATGGTCCTGGTCAAGATAAGTCGTTATGTATTGGAGGGAATGGGTGTGTGTACATTTACAATGATTATTTGATTTATAAAATATAACTTAGACTGCAAAAAAGGAAAAGGCTTATAATAGAGAGTATACTGATTTTTGATAAAATGGAATATGTATAATGTGCAATTTTATGTTCCCAGTAATACATACACCATAAGGAATGATAATTAGTCAAACTGAAAGGTTATTGTTACATACACAATGCCTAATTGTAGTACGTGATCTAATGTAATATGAATTAGACCCCATTAGACTACAATATATTTTTTTATTCTGCATGAAGTATTGTTTTACATACAATGGTCATCCTGAGCAGCTCTGGACGTCACAAAAAAGTATCCCTGGAAGGTTTTTTGTTTTCTTTTTTCATTTACATGAAATGGGATGGACACTATTAACATTCAGCTAAAATATATAACATAATAAAAATCTGCATTAATTCTTGATCCAAATCCCAGTTACTGAATATGCTCTGGATTATTGCTGACCATTTATCATTAGCATTCAGGCTCATTTTTACAGGTGTTTTCATCCTGTCAAAGCTTTCCATTGTAATGTGATTAATGACGAATAAGACCATAAAGTAGAGCTTGTATTTAGTTTTGAAATTATCTGTGTCCTCAAGGGCTTAGATATAAGTACACAACAGGCTAGCTCACCCGCTTCTTTGTGGTTGGCATAGAACAATACATCTTGGAGGCCGGATCCCTGCCAGGAATGCAGCTGCATCAGTGACGTTGTGATCTGTGAGAGGAGACGGTGCCAGAGTCCCCAGTGTGACTTTTTGAAGGTACAGTGAGGCTGAGTGACATTACAGCATTTCTGATCTTGCTTGCTCTTGTTCTTTGTAGGGCTTGCCTCCATATTACAACAAGAAAGGAGTATATTTGAAACGCATACCATTAATTAAAGGAGGAGCAACACATGGTGTTGATGTGTTCTTTTGACCTGCAGAAAACTGTTTGGCTTCTTACTAAGTGTGGTGAATCTATATGCACTGTTTTCAGGTCCACTGATGTGTGACTGAAATGTAAATTGCCCATTACCTGATGTAACTTCACCCTGCATGTTTTTAAAGCGAAGAGAGTGATAAGCTAAACTGCAAAACATAACTATGTGGGAATAATCACAGTAATAATCTTAATTATTTTGCAGGGAGAGAGGCTAAGAATAGCACCCGACAAATGTTGTCTGGAGTGTGTGCGTTCTCAAGGTTATTGTCAGCATGAAGGATCCATTTATGAGGTATAAAAAGCAATCCTTCACAAGTCAGGTTTAAGGAAGGAAGATGTTAGAATGTTATTTTACAAACGTTGCTAGTCTAAATGTATCCAGTCATCCCCATTTAGCACTGGCTTTTAATAGTCCTGCTATTTGGCTTCTTATTCAGGTTAACGTATGCAGCTCTTTCCGATGTTCACCAGAAATATTGTCTGGCTGAGCCGATTCAGATCGAAAGTCTGGTAACACTTTACGGTTCCACTTTACAGTGAGGCTCTCTTTTGCAGTGTACAGTTGTGGTCAAAAGTTTATATACACTTGTAAAGAACATAATATCATGGCTCTCTTGAGTTTCCACTACAACTCTCATTTTTCTCTGATAGAGTGATTGGAACACATACTTTTTTGTCACAAAAAACATTCATGAAATTTGGTTCTTTTATGACTTTATTATGGGTTAACAAAAAAAGGTGATCACATCTGCTGGGTCAAAAATATACATACAGCAGTGCAAATATTTGGTTGCATGTCCCTTAGCCATTTTCACTTCAATTAGGCACTTTTGGTAGCCATCCACAAGTTTCTGGCAAGCTTCTGGTTGAATCTTTGACCAGTCCTCTTGACAGAATTGGTGCAGTTCAGTTAAATTTGATGGCTTTCTGACATGGACTTGTTTCTTCAGCATTGTCCACATGTTTTCAGTTGGGTTTAAGTCAGAAAGCTGTTATAACTTGTCTATTAACAATTTACAAAGTTTTGCAACCCAATTAATCTTTTGATTATAAACTATTCATAAAGCCTTTATGAAGGTAGTCTTATTGTAAAGTGGTACCCACTTTACTTGAGGGGGCACAAGAAACATAGTAAATCAGTTACTACTGAAGTACAAATCATGAACTAATATAGTAAATGCCATAGTAAATATAGTTACTGTTTGGGATGAAAGATGCATCATCATTTATTAATGAATAGATATGAGGTCGGTATTTACCTTGTATTATTCATGATTTGTTCCTTTAGTAGTTCCTTCAGTAGTTCACAGAAGTTTACAGAATTAACGGATGTAGTTACAACTATAGTAACAGCTTGAAATAAAACATGCATCATGATTCATTAATGATGAATTATCATGAGATTGGTCTGTAAGACTTTGATTGTGGTTAATTAATTCATAGGTAATTGTAGAATACTATTTTATTTTTGACGCATTAAGTAAAGTGTTACCCATCATTTTAAGATTGAGGGCTTAAACACTAAATGCATACCTTAAAACAGGAAAAAAGTCCTCAAAACAGCTACAAAAAGTAGCGGCCATCACATCTAGTGAGATTCAGCAGAGTGAATCTCTCCCTCAGAATTCTTGGAGTAATGTTCTATCAAAAAGAGGTGGCTGAAATACACTCACACATGAATGTTTTTACACAGCATGGAAGTCGATGGACTGACTCTGGATGCAATGTCTGCATGTGCTCTCATGGGAACGTGTCTTGCACGGCCCGTCGCTGCCCGTGTGGGAGCGGCGAGATGCGGGTTAGCAGCAGCACCGAGGAACGCTGCCCCGAATGCTTTCGTAGTGGAGGTGAGGTCCTGCCTGGGGAGTGCTCCGGTGAATACACTAGCTAAGGGTTAATGCACGACAAGCCGAGCATCATATGTTATTAAACATGCAGCTGCAGAGCGCACTGACTGCTGGGATTGCTGAGAGAAAGTGGTGTTGAGCTGCAGCGATTGTTTGTTGTAGTGTTTGGAGGGATATTTCGAGTTTTTGTGTGCTATAACTGTTACGTGTTACGTGGGTGGCTGTTTTATTTTTATTTTTCTTATTTCGGTCGGCGTGAGTG
>JAODKM010000108.1:12442143-12455235 GCA_026780845.1 Petrocephalus sullivani | reverse complement strand
TCCCATAGAAATGATTAAACAGTCCACATTTAGATAGGTACGTGGGTCTTTGTGTGTGTGTGTGTGTGTGTGTGTGTATGTGAGAGAGAGAAAGGGAGAGCGAGAGCGTGTGCCATGTCCTTGGTTTTTCCCTGCCTTGCGGCTATAGCCTCCAGTATAGGGCTCTGGACCCATCACTACCCTGAATAGGATGATAGGTTACAGAAAATGGATGGATGGATGGATGGATGGATGGATATGTGATACTGGAGCTTTAATAGCCGTCTCTGTGGTCCAGGCCATGGACCTCTTGTGTTCCTATGTTGATTGCTGGTATGTGTTGTTAAAATAAGACTAACTGCATGCAGAAACAGAGCTGTGTAGTATTACAATGAGTTAGTGCAACAACAGATTGGAAAAAAAGCCAAACTTAAATATGCTCAAGATAGAAGCCTAAATCAACTGATTGACAGAGGGATTAGAGGAATAATAAATTAAAACTTAAAATTAAACTTCAAGCAATGAACAAGTTTTTTCTTTTGCTTGAAATTTCAGTTTAATTTTTCTTTTGATGATGAAAAATGGGCACATTTTGAATAATGTTATGGTTGTTGAAATAGGAACCTAACTGTAGTACTCCTTTGATCAGAGTGGGTGCAGCAATATATTTAATTTGTGGCATCGTTTTATAATCACCAGCTGATGTCCAGCACCTTAATAGACTTACAGACAAAACTATAAAAGCCTATTCATATATCTAACGTTCATAAGTCATTGTGTTTAGTCAGACAGAGCATGACGCATCCTGATCTGTGGGAGTAAGAGTGCTGGTCATTACCCTCTCTGCGGAGGTAAAGCCACCAAACAGTTCTTGCCAGAAAACGCGAGTCTGTGACCTTCTTTCCTGAGGAGCTCAAATATTCAGTCATAATACTCTGGCACAGCATTGCTGCTTAACATCGTTCCAGGAAATGTTTTCTCTAGGCATCGGTTGACTGTTAGATGTATGGATCAGTACCAAAATGTTTAGAATAATAATTGTGCTAATATGGCAAGCTGTCAAGAATTAAGATACAACTGGCTTTTACCATGACATACATTCCCAGGATTTGATATCATTCTGCTGTGAGCTTTTATTTTTATTCTGAAACCCTGTCTCAGACAGCACTTCAGAATCTATGTTCAAGCTGACATCTGGGAACATGGATTACCATACCATATGGTCCATTGTTTTTTTTTATACTTAAACCATTGAATGGTTTTTTTGTGACCTGTGGGTGGAGTCATGAATTCACTATCCTACTTCAATCAGTATAGAAATTGTTCACCATGGGATTAACATGCTCACATACAATGGATTTGCATTTAATGGCATGTACTGTACCCTGCCCCTGAGAGGGGTTAAGTGGAACCAAACCATGTCAGAAAAATGCTCATCACAGAGCATTAGCCTACAGTAGATAAACTCTGAAGCTTGTGGCTTCTTCTGGTGTGGGCCAAACGTGTCTTTGTTGCTCCCCCCCCCCCCAGGGAATGTTCTCTCACTCTGCCACTCGCATACCAAAATCACCATAGCTACAGTTCCTCCTGTAACAACCACAGATTGATCAATCTTTACAGTTTCACACATCTCCCAAACATCACTCCTGCCTGTGAGGTTGCTTCTTCTATAATCAAAAGTATGGCAACCATGACCATTTTATTTGATTGTATAATAATTGATTAACAAGGCCTGCCTTCAATATTCTATGTGTCCTTTATTTACTGAAGTATTTCATTATTTGCTTGTGACCTCTGTTTTATTGGAAAACGCTAGCATTGCAGATATAATTTCCATTTTCCAGTTCTGCAGCAGAGAAAGAATATAACAGAATCATCGCAGTGTCAGCATGTAACAAGATTTAACTGTTTTTAATGCAGTTTGCTTCCCAACGGACTGGCAGTCATAATACTAGTCTTTTATTATTTACCTTAGCTATAAGAACTAAAATAAAATAAATAACAGAAACTGCTCTTCGTGTTCCACTTATAATATTTATTAGGACCAGAACAGGATTTTAAAGTAAAAGCAAAACACAAAATGTTGAACTGCATACATATCATCTCATATAAAATGACACCAAAAAGGTCATGTGAACTGTTAGGGTTAGGGTTAGTATTATCTGTATCTCTGCATGGCTGGCTCTTAAAGGGTTTTCAGATTTTCGTCTATGAAACGATAATGAATAACAAAGACGAAATGTTCCGTATCTCATGAAGAGACACTTCTGTGGCTGGTGTACAGCTGAGCAGGTCAAACCCACAGCTAAACAGACTGGAGCGTCAGACTCCACTCACCCTCTCTTCAAGTGGTTGTTATCGCAGAGGTTCCCTTTGCTGTCCTTGATCACTTATGTCATTTTTTTGAATAAAAATATGGTAATATGTGTCGTGTCTTGTTTATTAATAAGGCCATCTATTCATTATCATGACTTGTTGAAGATTAGGTTTCATTTTAGGAGCTATTTATGCAGAATAATTTTAAGTGGATAATTCGCAATCTTTTTCTTGCACCAGTATATATTATCGTTTCAATTTTTCTTTAGGCGTCTGTTAACACACATCCACTGTTGCCATCAAAGCTGCGTACTGATTGGGGCTGTGTAGAAGCCTGAGCCTGTAACTCCTCCCCCTTTTCTGTCTCTTTCCCCAGACTGCAAGACGGGCTGCCAGCGGTGTGTCTTGGACCTTAGCAATGGTGGAAGTGTCTGCCTGCTGTGCAGAGACCCTAAGAGTTGCACACTTGGGGACCACTGTGTGACCCACTGCCCCCCTGGATACTACGTCCAGCTAGGAGCCTGCAGCAGTAAGTAGCCCCTGGTACCCATCTGAGTATGACTCCAACCATGGTGAACTCTGTGGTTGTTCACTTGCTTACTTGCTGAGCCATTCATCTATCCATTCCTCCATTTTTCATTCAGCTTTTCCACCATCCTCAGAAATATCAGGCACCAGGCAGGAGCACCTGCATGGCATGCCAGGTTATTTATTTATTTTACTTGTTTATTTATTAGTTTATGCTTCTAGGCCTGCTGGTACAGATTTATTGAGATTCGGTTTCATAATTGGTATTTACTCAATAGATAAATTAATAGAATAAGCAAAAATTCAAATAATTATAATTATAATTCAAATAATAATAATTCAGACTGTAACTCAAGAATAACTATAGTGACCATGACCGAATTACAGCATATAAACACAAATGCGCGCACTCACATATACAGGGTTGGAATTACAGGGGTGCTAAGGGCAGCTCGGCTCCCCTGAAAAGGACACCAGCTCCCTTGAAAGCCTCCCCTGAGACATTTAGGGGGAGCTCTAACAAATTGTTCCCTTTTGTGTTCATTTTCCATACATTAGGGCTCCTAAAATAAAAAATAATAGTATGGACATGTGAGTGCTGTGTGTTTATTTGCTCATTACATTCCATTTCCCAAATATTTCTCTCCACTAATTAACACAATTCTGTGTCTATTCCTGCTGTGGCCATGCATGTGTGGTGGCGCTGCACTCGAATTACTGCGATTACATGGCCACCTGAACTCCTCAGCATTGAGTGTGTGCAGTATTTGAATGGAAGTCGTTAATTAAGATAACAGGTTAGGTCAGGCTGGGGAGCATGCACTGATACCGTGCGCTGCTGTACCCACCACACTTTGGGATCCCAGTTGGTGACCCCCCAAGCCGACACGCAGAAATGGCCATGGAAATGGCCATATATCTGCCTCAGCCAGGTGTTATGTGGCCTGGTCCAGCCGCTCGGGTCCTTCGGCAATGAGGATCCTGCGAGCCGGATCACCCTCAGGGAAATGCACCACATGACTGTAGTGCCGTAACTGACACTCCCTCACAGTGCAGGTCATGTGCTTCATTCGGGAGAGCTGCCAGCCACAGACAATAGTTTTATTTCACTGTGGTTACTAGTTAGCTAAATAATGCTGTGATTTTTTTTGTTCATGTGATGTGTTGTTCTTCATGGGGTGTGTATGAGAAACAGGCTATTGAACATTATTATAACATTAGTTATTGTGTCTGTATGAAATGTTTTACAGCATTAACTGCAGTAGTAATAGTAGAATGTTTTTCGTAGTAACCCTGTTATTGACTGACCTGCTAGCACGCAAATGCGTATGCGCATCCATGTGACGTGGGAAGTCATGGGGCACACCAGAAAACAGAGCTCCCAAAGAAAGGTGTACACACTTCCACAGTTGTTATCTATACCCTTGAATTGAATTATGGCAGCAATGTGTACTATTATGTTTTATGTGACTGGATAATTCAAACATGACTTACAGCTACCCTTTGATATTTATATAAATCTATTAATACAATTTTTATGCATATATTTTTTATGTTGAAGTGTGTATACACACAGAGTTTGCATGTTCTCCCCGTGCCGTTGTGGGGTTTCCTCCGGGTGCTCCGGTTTCCCCCCACAGTCCAAAGACATGCTGAGGCTGATTGGCCCGTAGGTGTGCCTGTGTGTGTGACTGGTGTGTGAGTGTGCCCAGTGATGGGCTGGCCCCCCGTCCTGGGTTGTTCCCTGCCTCGTGCCCATGGCTTCTGGGATAGGCTCCAGACCCCTCGCAACCCTGTTCGGATAAGTGGGTTGGAAAATGGATAGATGGATATATATATACTGTATATATACACACACACACGCACACTATATATATATATATATATATATATATATGTTTCATACTGAGGTTTAGAAGTAACACTTACATACATTGTTACTTCTAAACCTCAGTATGAAACAGCAGTTTTTTTACAAGCTGTAGAAAATGTCAGGATTTACAAGTCTGTTAAACACTGGCAGAGCTATACCATTGAAAAATAAAGGCAGCAAAAAAATCCATGTTCAAAGCATATGTACACGTCTACAGTGTATTTTTAGATCTGAAGATTTTGGCTAGATTCTTAAGGCAATATGCTTGTCAGTTCTGATAAAATTGCTTGTGATTGCTTGAATATTCCCAATACCTCACAAGGCATTATAGGCATAATTAATGACTGGGTGGCACTGTTGCATCACTCCTCGAGAGCTGGGGGTTTGAATTTTGCCTCAGTTCTGTTTGAATGGAATTAGCATCTTCTCCCCATATTGTGTTGGTTTCCTCTGGGTATTCCAGTTTCCTTATGCAGTCTAAAGACAACTTAATTGGCATCTGTGAATTGCCCAGAGTGTATTATATTGTGTGTACATGCGACCTGCAACAGAGTGAAATTCTTACCAAATTCACAGAATGCGGGAGCTCCCATGAGTAAGGACCACTTTCCTGTTCTTCCTGTCCCACTCTGATGGCTCTCATCTTCGTGTGTCTCACTGTCCCCTTGGGACCATAACGCCAGTAAGGAACAAGTTTGCCGAGGTGTGTTGGCTGCAGTTTCTATTCCTGTTCAGGAAAAGGCCTAAAATTTTATTCATATTTCAGACTGTGCATTTTTATAGCTCACTGATTTAAATTGTTGGGTTATACTCCTTGGTTTGGAGCTGTGAAAATTTATTGAGGGCAGTATTGGTGGTACAGTGATCCATCATTGCAAATCACCTGATCGCTTTTCAGGAACAGTCAGACATAGCCTGTGAAATAGCTGCACTTCCTTTAGAGATCCCACTAAGGTCCTGCTCATGCCCCTCTCTCATACCTCAGTATTACCTCAATCCCCACTCCCGCGCTTGCAGAGGTAACCACTTCTGTCATTAGTGGCCTTTTCATATTCTTACCGGTCTTTTGAACAGTACATGGCACACTGCTATGTGTTTGCAAATTGAAGATCCGTACAAAAAGATCAATGGCTGTCTAAAATAACACAGATCTAATGCATCAGCCGTGGGTGAGTGGACATGCTGTGCTGGAGCGTGTCTCTTGCTAAGAGAATTAACCCCTCCCAAGAGGGAGCCTTCTGGTTTTGTGATAACACAATAAATTGAAGACTAAAGAATTTTTACCAGCAAATCGGACCTCCGTTGCATGTGGTGAGGCACCAAGAGAATTGCGGAGAGCAAAAACAATGGTTTGCCTACAAATGACAAATTCCCTTCTGGACAGGCTTGATAACTTCTTTATTTGTTTTATTGAAGGCAACAGAGAACCGACCGCCAGGGCTGAGTTACCTGCATATGACGAGATGCTTGTACTTCATAGCCATGAACTCAAACGTGCCCTTTGCAGGGAACATCTATCAAAGTTCTAGTTCTTGAGATCTTGAGACCTGATCTCAGCCTCGTCTTGGTCTTGAGCACGTTTCGTCTTGATCTTGTCTTGGTCTTGCTCATAAGTCTTGAAATATTGCAAAACATATCATCTGAATCGACTTGCAAATATAACTGTTCCTCCACTCGCTGTCCTCTTGTAGCGGTGCTATTTAAAATGTACTACATCTCTCAGCAACTGCCGTACCTCTACTTTGCTGCTTTTACCCATCTGAAGCTGCCCAATAGCGTTATACCGCCGGGGCAGCTTCAGATGGGTAAAAGCAGGAATGTGGAGATATGGCAGTTACTGCCAGTAAAGTTAGCAAGGCGGATAGCGGCTGTAAAATGGGGAAAATACAGCAATGTGGGCTTTGACTACCATCATCCAGTTTGGTTAGGCATAGCAACCTCAGTTCCTGTTGAGTGTGTTTTCAGCAGCAGGGGTCATGTCATGAGACCACACTGTGCCCGAATGGGAGCTAAAATGTTAATGGATTTAGTGTTCATTAAGTGAACTTATGCACTATTGCATACATTATAATGCTTTTAAAAAATGCATTACTACTTATTTGCATTATTACTTAGGCTGTCAAGTCTTGAAAGAAAGAAAAAACATTCTTTTATTTAATATAAATATGAGAATTATTGTTTGTATGTGAAAATTTTTTCAATAATAGGGTCTTTTGGGATTATATAGATGAATATGTAGCTTCAATATGGGTGCACTCTACCAAAAAAAAATCTAAATTCTGGTTCAAAATTTTCAAGTCTTGGTCTTGTTTTGGTCTTGATTAAAAGTCTTGGTCTTGGTTGGGATGGGTCTTGAGCTTGTCTTGATCTCAAAACAGATGGTCTTGAACACATCACTGACATCTATACAAGGCTAATGTCTAGATGGTATCACTGGATAAACACACAAGCCTGCTCTGACCAGCTAGCAGCAGTCTTCACCACTATATTCACCTCTTACTCTCTGGCTACACATGTTTCAGTGTTGAAAAAATCCACTGTTAATAGCTTGAATGACTATCAATCAATCAGTTTATCCCTGTAATTTTCTAGTTTGCGTAAAAGTCAAACAGTTCACCTGAGGATGCTATCTATATTGCATACGGTACACCATGTTAACTCATCCTGCACATAGAAACGCCCATGTAACACTTTCCACTTGTGCCGAGAGCAGCTCGACCATGGTCTGAGTCAGTGCTTCAGAAGGAACATAAATCACCCCGTTTATCCTCCTGGGCAGAAAAAGGTCATCTGGAAAACATCACTGATGAGCTCAAGTGAACTCGGAAATCGGTGTCTGATCTGATAAGCGTAACGAGATATGACAGCTTCGATGGAGGCATGTCCTGGGAATAGAGGATGTGCCACTTTTACCAGCATGCACATTTAATGCAGTGCTAAGTTGCTATGCTGTACTTCAGGCATTCCTGTTGCAGGAACCTGGGCTGGGGGTGGGCACTAATGGAAAATGCATTTATCATCCAGAACAGACATAACTGGCTTGGGTGAAGCACTGGAAGACCTCATGGCATCAATATGCTACGCGAGACCTGACAAATTGCTTGTGAAGTATTGGCTAATGTGGAGTGGCTTGGCCCCAGGTCTCATCAATGGCTCAGAAGTCAAGGTCTGACAGTCTACTAATAGTATGTGTGCGTGTGTGGCGGGGGGGGGGGGGGGCTTTCGCCATGCTTTTATAAGTGAGGGGATAGGAATGTAGTAGGAGTGAGGTTGTGTTGTCTAAATCCCAGTGAATGTGTTTTGCTGCAGCAACTGTGGAGGTTCAGTGCATCCTGTCTGCTTGCCGTACATCAAAGTGGACGTGTTCCTGGGTGAAGTGTTCACTCGGGGCTGCTTCCTCAGGGCACCAGACGGAGGCAGCTGAGTCAGAACCTAAAATTAAATTAACTCCCCCTTCTTTTACCTTTGCACACAGGATAATTTATGTTTTGTAATATTTATGTAGTACAGTTGCCTCATACCTCCAAGGTCATGGGTTTGAACCAGCCTCTGGTGTATCTGACTGTGTGTGTAAGGTTGTTCTGTGAGCCTTCCTGTTCAGGCTGAGCTTCTGCCTTGTGCCCTGTGCTGCCTGGAATAGGCCCCTCCATGTGCCCAACCAGAAGTGGTTGCAAAGATGTCTTAATGAAGGACGGCATGTAATAATATTGGGGTGGAATGGTGGTGCAGTGGTTAGCTTGTCCCCCCACAGTCCAAAAACTTGCTGAAGTGCACTTGGGGACACACTGCTGAGAAAGCTGTTGTAATCCGTAATTGGAATGAAAGATTTTCACGGGGACGCCAACCTGCTGTATTTGTCATTTCCCACATAGTATTTTATTAGCCTGTTACACTGGTACAGTTTACTGGCATGGGTTTGACAGACCTGCATTACATCACTCCAGACTAAGGGTGGGCAATCTTATCCAGAAAGGGCCGTTGTGTGTGAGGGTTTTCACTGCAGCTCCCTAATGAGGTTACTGATTAGAGTACCGACTGGCTGCCTCACACCTGGATTTGCGGAGACGATTGTCCCTACTCCAAGTTGATTGTAAGTGTGAACAGTGTGTGAGTGTGCCCTGCAATGCGTTGGTGCCCCATCCTGGGTAATTCCCTGCCTTGTGCCCATAAGCTCTGGCATAGGCTTTTGTCTCCCCACAACCCTAAATAGGACAAGCAATTACATAAAATGGATGGATGGATGTAATAATATTGCACAGAATTAAAAACAGGAATTGTTAACTAGGGGGTAATTTTTTGCCCCGGGGTGCTTTTCTTCTTGCTGCAGGCTGTGATGACCACTGCGAGAATTGCTGGGGCCCAGGGCAGTGCAGCAGGTGCAGGGTGCCACTGCTCCTGAAGCACGGCGTCTGTGTGCAGGAGTGTGGGACCCACCACTTCATGGACGCATCTGCCCAGCACTGCGGAGGTGAGTAGCTTTTCCCATAAACAAACAGACATCGTGTGCTTTGTCAGCAGATTTGAAGCAACAGATTAGCTGTCACCCGAAGCCACTCAAACATGTAATTTTACACAATGCACACAAATCTTACTGAGGCAAATGAGGTCAAGCACCTCCCTTAATGATACAGTATAGCAGCAGCATCAATTTCCGCTGCATTGCCCAGTGCTTTGCGGCTCGTTAATAGAACAGGCCAGATAAGAATGTTTTTAGTGGATTGAGCTGTATTGATGCTGTGAAGGTGATCGTGCTGCTGCGGCCTGTTTGTATATGTGATGCCTGCCTCTCCAGCTTGTCCCCCTGGCTGCACTAAGTGCGAGGCGGCCGGACAGTGCATTGCCTGCCAAAGGAACACCTTCCTAAAAGATCACCTCTGCGTGGCGGACTGTGGCCCTGGCTTCTATCCCAACCCCAGGACCCAGAAGTGCGAGGGTGAGTTGCTGCCAGTCAGAACATTAATGTCGGAGTCATTTTCATTAAGATTCGGATGATCTTGTCTCTCATAGCTATTTTAAGGTTGGCTAGTTTAAGCTAATAGGTCTGCACTCGATGTTTCTGTCCAGTGAATACCCAAGCCCCAGTGCTGCATGTAAATGGAGCTCTGCTGGTGCCGATTGGAGGAACCAGAGCCCTGGACCTGTCACTCATTACTGCTGAGGATGTGGAGAGCAGGACGGAGGACTTGGTCTTTCAGCTACTCCAGCTCCCCAGCAATGGCTGGCTGGTGCACCTCACCAATGGGAAGGCGGTGCCTCTGAACCAAGGATCAGAATTTAGCTTCTCAGACCTCAGGAAGAGAGCCATTGCTTTTACCCACGACAGAGGCAGATCAAGGCAAGCTGCTATTTTCAGTTCCCTGGATTGTTTTATTTTCTAACTGCCAGAAAACAACTAAATAACTCATAATACTTGCAAAATAAATGTCAGACAGTTGTTATGAAACCTGCAGAACAATGTGAGATCATCAATATAGAAGAACCTTACTGCCTAAATAAAACATCAATCTTTAATTGGCCCAAACGGTGCTGTCAGCATAACAGAGGCAAAGGTTGTGTAGTCACTTGTGTCCTTAGTGTGTAATCCATTTAGGAATATCTGCAGTCTCATTCCAGATGTTCAGTGGATGTTGGATTTGAATGCTCTTTCTACTTTCTTTGCTTACTTGAATTTGCCCACTTGCCTGGCATCTGTGTCTCATTATATGGAATGAAACAATAGGGGATGCCCTTTGATAGGAAAACCTTTTGATTGGCCCAGGGGGTGATGTCATTACTGACGACGGTCTGTTCTCTGCTGGGCATCCTAGCAACCCCACAGAGCATGGCTGATCATGTCATAACTGGCAAAGCATGGCTGAGCCACACTCACTGACACAGCACTGCATCCAGTCTCAAAGCCTTTTGAGTTTCCATCGAGTTCTCAGGAAGGAGAGCTCTTAGTGGCCATAACAGTGGGTGATTTCAGCCTCTAGTAATCCCAGGATTAATGTTTTTAAAATTGTTCTTTATATACTGTATACTTTATATATTCTTTATATATATATATATATATATATATATATGAAACATATATTCATTCTTTATTTATAACTACCTTTTCTAGATTAATAATAGGGACATAATCAGTGAATATCAATGAGGTGCTGATAGTCGACATAAACCCAACACAAATGAAATGTGAGTGAAATGATTCTTCATTTTCCAAGTATGCGCACCGGCACATAAGAATTCTTCATTTTCTTTATATCCCATCATGCTCTCCTTCAAACATACACACGGGCGTGATGCTCGTGGTCGGCGCATGGGGCTAGCTGTTTATCCAGCACCCCTGGAGCATTTTTTTCCAGGTTTATGGCCTTGCTCAAGGGTCCAACGCTAATGTGACTATTATGCCGACCAGGATTCAATCCACATCAACCCACTGAACCCACACAAAATATTAAAAAAACTATTCACATCCTGGCAAATTTACACTAAACAATATACATTTTAGCATTTTGCTGCATGTCAGAATTTGAGACTATCGCGCATTTTTTCCCCAAAGTTTCCAGAAAAATAACTGTCTTGTATAAGCAGGTAAATATTTTAACTTGAGTAAGTAAGTAATGTAGGTTCATGAAAATGAATGAAAATGAATAGAACAATTTTAGAAATTTTAAAATGCATTTGCATTCAAATACTGCTTTGATACATGTGCGTGAGAGGTTACAATGTCACTATATGGAGTCAATGTACAGAGTATGGGGCCAGAGCGGCCAGCTACTGCCGGGTTTGCATTCAGATACTGCTTTGATACATGTGTGTGAGAGGTTACAATGCCACTATATGGAGCCAGTGTACAGAGTACGGAGTCAGAGCGGCCAGCTGCTGCCGGATCTGTTTGAGCCTAATGCGGCTGGCTTGTGCCGCTGCTGTGTTACAGGAGCAGTGCCCTCACGCTGCGGGTCGCGGATCCCCAGCTATTCTCCCAGCCAGATTCTGTGCACATCCAGGTTGTGTCCCTGCAGGTACGGCGCCCGCCGGCCCACCTGGCACCCCCCCCCACCCACACTCATTCCAATAAACAGCACTTAGCCTGGCGTCTGTTTATTGCCCCAGACAGTAATGTAATAGACCGCCTGACGTGGCCATTGTTAGCTGCCTGCCTCACCTCCTTTACTAGAGCTCCACAGCTACATGTCCTGCGAAGTGGTAGATGAGGGAAAGAGGTGTTGGCTGTGCACAGCGAGCGGAGGACAGGCAGCAAAGTCACCGTGACCCTCAGCCAGCAACACAGTGAAGCACTGCGAATTATTAAGGAACATAGTTCAAATAGAAAATAAAACTTATTTAACTTACTTAAACATATTTTATGTTTATAATACTTTATGAGTGCATTATAATGAATGAATGTGTTTATACAGTCTTATGGACATGGCATTCATAAAAAGCTATTAATAAATCCTAACATAAAAAACACAACTAAATGTGCACCTACACCAGTAATACTGCTACATCTCTCAGTTTGGAGCCGGGGTAGCCAGTTTTATCCAGAAAGGGCCTGTGTGTATACAGGTTTTGGGGATAACCTTTAGGTCAGCTGTTCAAACCTAGATATGAGGACTCCTCAGCCAATTGGTCCTCTAATTAGGGAGTTGCAGCGAAAACCCACACACACAACGGCCCTCTCTGGATAAGATTGCCCATCCCTGGTTTGGAGTGAATATCTTTTGTTCCCCTATGAATATCGCTCATCCCAGAAAGGGTGTTTGTGCGATTATGGATTACAATGGCTGGCTTTAATGGCCACATCGCTGCCATTAAAAATGTGCTGCCCTCTCTTCCGCCCAGCCAGCAGTTTGTTTTTGTGGCCTTCCTCAGTTGCCCTTGTAAGTACTTGTATTTCTCCGCACTGTGTCCCCAAATATTTTATTCTTCTGTACCCTTCTGCTCCCCAAAACTAAAAATAACAGCCATTTTAACTTTTGCATTGCTAACATAGGATTTTTCAAATCACTGTGCCCACATTCTAGAATCATCTTGCACCCTGGATTTACACTTCTATTAATATTATCATACCTATTTTCCCATGAAATCAGCCAGCAGGCTCAATCTCAGCCCCAGGCCTTGTGTTTGACACCAGTTATCTAATGGAAATTTATTTCTCAATTTTAATTTCTATTTATAATGGAAATATATATGGTGGATTGTATTTATCTGACTTCCAATCAGCTGAAAATACGGAATGGAGTGGAAAAAAAACCTGCTTTTTGGAATGTTCCCAAATACTATGCCATTATACACTCACCTAAAGGATTATTAGGAACACCATACTAATACGGTGTTTGACCCCCTTTCGCCTCCAGAACTGCCTTAATTCTACGTGGCATTGATTCAACAAGGTGCTGAAAGCATTC
>JAODKM010000108.1:12412405-12440961 GCA_026780845.1 Petrocephalus sullivani | reverse complement strand
GATTGGTTGATTAGATAATTGCATTAATGAGAAATTGAACAGGTGTTCCTAATAATCCTTTAGGTGAGTGTATATTGTATATAGCATAATAAGAACAATGAATGATTTGAGTTCTTTTAGTGTATCCAGTATTATCAGACAGCAATGTGAAGGCCAGTGTGTGTTAGTAAACCTCTGGTATGGTCTGCTTGCTGCAATGAGTGCTGAAGAATGGTGTCGGCCTGTCAGGATAGACACGGGGGCAAAGTGCATATTACTTCAGATTATGTGGCCAGCTGCTCTGCTCATTAGAGTCTGCTGGGCTGCAGAAAAGCAGGTCTGCTAATCAGGGACCTTGAAAATCAGAAATTCGAGGCTGAATGCACCAGCTCCCACCATTATGTAAATAAGCATGCCGTGTCCATACACCCGCTGTTCGGTGCTGTTTTTGTGAACGTGATCACTGTCAGTGAGGCTACCGTTGGTAATAAAAAAGCATCATGCACATGTAACCAGTGTCATCATTTCGGTGCTTTACCCGCTCAGCATTACAATTTGAAAAATGCAGACCGATCTTTGGAAGAGTTTTACTTATTTGTCCAACAGGTAAATATATGAATATAAGTATAGTACAATATACAGTAAGGTCATGCAATCCAACCTAACACAAGCCAGCTGAGGATGTTCGGGCTCTGTGGGTGGTTCTAATACTCTTCATGTGAATGGTGAACCAAGGTTGTTGTCTATCCATCCATCCATTTTCTGTAACCGCTTGTCTTATTCGGGGCCACGGGGGGTCTGGAGCCAATCCCAGAGGCACCAAGGTTATTTTTATTATTAGCAAAAAATATTTGTGAAAACTTAAAATAGCAGCGAAGACATTCTCATTAATAACAATTTGAAAAGGAGCTGAAACAAAACTGAAACTATATTGTCCATATCAGCAGGAAAGAAAATTAAATAGAATGCCGTAGCACAATGGATGTAATTATGCAGATTTTAAAAGTGGGTCCCTTCAGTGTTGCTAAATCATACTCACACGGAAGACAGTGATGTCTAAGGCAAGGCGTGTACTTCTGACCGGCTCCTGGAAATAGCCAAACTCGTCACAAAGAAGTGACAGGGTCTAAGTCACAGAAAGCAAATCTGCCCACACTGAGTAAGACTTATAAAGTGCTAATTTTATACTTTATATGCCTGCTTCCTTCTATTTATCTCACTTCAGATATAATGATGGTGGAAAACCAATTGCACATAATAATTGCTTTATTTTACGTTCTGCGTTGTGCCTTGAAAGGGAATTTATCAGTGGCATATCTTTCCTGTACCAACATATCTGTGGGTCTTTAAAAATTATTGTTATAGTATAGTAATGTTGAGCAGATGAAGGACCAGACATGGGTCACATCACAGGAGTTTATTTACTGTTTATTAAGATTCTTATGTTCTTATGTATTGCAGTTATGCCCAGCACGGGCATTACCAAATTCCTCCCAGCTTACACATGAGGTAGCTGAACTCCAGAGCACAGCAAAAACATAAAGACCTTTAACTGTACTATTAATCATTTAGATTAATAATAACCCAGGGGTCAATCAAATTCCAAGAACACACACCTCTCTTGTGACCAACAGATTTAGATTGAGTACCATTCATTTTCAAAAAATATCAACAAAATATCTCTCAATGGAATTCACTTACTTCGGTTTAGGAGTTTGTTGTTGAACTAATTTTTCTTCTTGAACAGCCTCCATATGTGTTGGACAACAAGCCGTTAATGGTCAGACAAGGGGAGGCGGCCGTCATCACGAGGTCAGTGCTGCGGATCGCGGATGCCGACAACCCCGAAGACGTGCTGGTGCTGGTGCTGGACCCAGCCCAGCATGGCCATCTAACACGTGTCTGTGGCGAGCGGCCGCTCCGGCATTTCACACTGGGGGAGCTGGGCCAAGAGCAGCTGCAGTACGTCCATGACGGCTCCAGCCAGCTGCAGGACAGGGTGCTGCTGCAGGTCAGCGACGGGCACAACTATCAGAACCTGCTCTTCACCATCCATGTGGAAGACCAGGTGAGAAGACAGCAGGTGCTGCGCTTTTCTGCTGGAATTCTCCATGTCTCTAATCTAAATATTATTTGCACTGAACATCCTTCAAGTTCAGCACTTCGAAATGACTTGTTCACAATTGTCTCAAGACTGTTTTTTGGATAAGGACAGACTTTTCTTGAAGGGAATGTTATAATTATTATTAGATCTCTAATGTCCTGAGACCGGTTCATGCTCCCAAAGTGCTTTTCTCTTAAGTTTATATATTAGTATTGCTAAAAAGAGTGTAATTACAGCAAGGCCGGCCAGCATTGTGTAAAGTCAGCGTAATTGGGACAGAGCAGAACATGTTTCTTTTAGAATGCCAAGTTACGTGAAAAGAAAGGCCAGTTAAAAGATGCATAACAAAGTGCACTGTGCAATAACTGCAACTAAATGATGCAATTGTTTTTCTTTCTTGTGACCAAAGCATTTTCCTCAAGCAGCTGTCTTATTTTCCCAACCGTTGTGATTAACCTGTTTTAGATAGACCTCCTAGGCCAAACACAGCTTACTTGCTCATTCAAACACTTTGATGTCGAAGGCGAAAAGAATGCAATTTGTATTAAACGTCCGCAAGGCCTGATCCTTTTCTATTCTGTTTTTTTTTTTCATTAGAAATTGTAATTGTAATGGAATGTTCTAAAGGTTGTCACGTTACTCAGGATTACAATTTATATGGGTAATGAAATGTATTGAAGTGTGTGAGTGGTTGCTTTTCCAAGAGTGCAGTGCAAATGGTGTCGCTCTTTCAAGCTTATAATGCTTTGATTTTCCACCTATAATTTGTAAATTACATGCAAGAACCACTAATTAAATATTAATATACTTTTACGAAGAGTAAATTGCAAAGTACAAAGAGTTTCTATGGGTATTTAATCAGAAGATTGTGCATAGCATGTCATTGCTTGATTTTTGTTTATTTTTTTTTGTATTTTGCCTATGCATTAGTAAAGCCAGTGTCAAGCTAATTTAGTGGTGGAGCACTGTAGCCTTTAATGAAAGTTTCATTCCTGCCTTGGCATTATGTGGAAATTTTGCATGTTCTCTCTATTTGCTTCCATGGCCCAAGTGAACTGATGTCTCCAAATTGCCCCTACTCTGTGTGTGCCCTGTGATATACTGCATCCTGGCCTCTCGGGCTAGGCTGAGTGCTCCCTTGGACCCTTATGGGATAAGTTGGACGGATGAATGGACTAATGTTAGAGCTCTACTGGTGATATTTCTCAGCTTCGGATATTTACGTCTTTTCATTAAAATTTCATTGGACCTGTGCACCTCCTAATGAATTTGGGAATAAGCATAGTGTGCCTCTTCATTTTTCAGCAGCCTGTGCCTCTTCAGACTGAAAATATTAATGAAGCAGAACGCATACTGTGTTTATTCTTTGTTTGCTTGCTGCCGTACAGCTTACTGCAAGCATAAGAATGAAGTAATACTTGTTTTTTGCGGAAGAAAATATTCTGAAGCTAAATGTGAGGTGAGCATATTGTGTCCACTCTGAATACGGTATGTTTCCCCTCCCCCCCACAGGGCCTTGTTGTTCCCCGTGTAGTGTCCTTCCTCACTGCTTGGGTGAATGAAAGAGGGGTGGTCAGGATCACCAAAAACCACCTGAGAGCAGAGTGTGCGGGCTCCAGAGACTCTCAGATTTACTACACCGTTTTCCCCCTCAAGGAAAATCCCAAGTATGGTACATAGACTTTCAGGACATCTGTTTCTTTTAGTAACTGTTTTTGTGCTAGTAAACAACCACAATTAAATAAGCATGCAGAAAAGCATTGAATGATTTATTTTTTACTTGAAGAGCCATACCATGCAGTCTAGATTCTTGGCCTAGAAATAATTGTGTGGCTTAGTTGACCTCAAAGGTATTCTGTCAGCTGGAAGATGAAGGTCCACGACCTGCTGCAATCTCTGGTTTCTCTTCAGTTATAAATACTCGCACATAGCTTAGCCACACCCATTTTTCTGCCGTTGATGTTGCATCCCAGGTAATAGTCTTTGTTTATGTGCTGGATCTCTCTGGCACAGGTGACGTGGTCCTCAGATCAGATGAGGAGCTTCTCCTTAGGAATATTCCGGCAGCCGTAGGAGTCGTGTCGTTCACTCAGGAGGATGTCAACAGGGGCCGAGTCTGGTATCGACATTTAGGCTCTTGGGTGGATTGGGATGCAGTCCAGGTCCAGGTGAGGAACTACAAAGGACTGGATTTGATTAGAATGGATTGAAAGGTTGCTTTTAAAACATGCCCTTTCCTGTGGCTCTCTTCTGAGAATGTTTTCAGTTCTGCATTATAGTTGAATTATGCTTTCAAAATGTGTTTATGTTGTAGATAAACAAGGATTATACATAGATTAGAAATTTGGTGCCCACGAAGTATTTGAACACAAAAATTGTGCAGTAATGTTTCAGTCATCTTCACATTTTTGATCATTTTAGATTTTTTCATAGTTAAAGGAAAATAGCAATATTACCATACCATGTTTCTGCAAGTTTCACACACAAAAGTTTTCTGAATGCTCTAGCAGTAACATAACTATTGGCATTAACAACCTAACATCTTTCTTGTTAATATTTTTAGAAATATATAAAATGTCAGTCCATTTCTCAATGGTCTCCACAATAACTGAGATAAAGACTGCAGTTACCATGCCAATAAAATTGATCGCATGGCATTGACCAAGCCATTTTGATTAGAATTAAGAACAGAGGCAATAACAAATAATTACTTTTCTTAATTGTCAGTTTTAGAATGGATTTCTTTTTTAATTTGCATCCTGGCAAGCTTTCAAGTCAAATAACCACCCACCAACAAATGATCTACAAAGCTGGCAGGAATTAAAGTAGCCTCCGTAACCATATAACTGCATGCTTAATTATGGAACACAAAGGGAATGTACATGTCCATCTCAACTCTGACAAAGATATCCATATGTTGATGATTCTGTGCACCATAAAATTGAATGTAGTTCTTAAGAATAAAATATCAAGCATGCTGCATAAACTAAAGTGTAATAGTAAGAGGAAAGCTAGCTAATAATCAGTAATGCTTTTCATTAACTGCACTTCCACAGTTCCTTTATAATACATTTGTAGAACGTTTGGTACACCTTCATAATGCATTCCTAAAACATTCATAGAACGTTCATAAGCAGCATGTAAGTATACCTTAACAGCTTTAATATACTTAATAACAAAAATATAATGTTATTCATGTTACACGATTATTCAATTATATTTGTTATTAGTGTTTCAGCTGTCTTATCTTGTTCATTGAAAGTATTATGAGTGCAATGCTTTATGACACTAAGTTATACTTACATGCTGCTTATGAATGTTCTATGAATGCATTATAAAGGTACACTGAACATTCTATGACTATATTATAACGGCATTATGAAGGTGCCCTTATTGTAAAGTGTCACCTAATATTATGACTAAATCATATTTATTGTTACAACAGTGGACACAAAGCAGGTACTGCTTGTTGCAGGTATCAAGTGAGGGGTCCTCGAAGAGCATCCGTCTCTCACACACCCTGAGGATCGGAGTTCTTCCACATTCTCCTGAATTTCCCATGCTCTCCTTGGGCTGCACCTTACAGATTACAGTGAGAAAGTCCATAGAATGCACCCTGGATATCCGTCTGTCGGCTTGTAGCAATCATGCCGTGCCCCTCAGCATGAGTCTTTGATTATATTCCTTCCCTCACACAGGCTTCTGCGGACCGTGCCACCGAGATCCCGCCTTCTGTGCTTTCTTTTGTTGTGACAGAAACGCCCAGTGAAAATTTAATCTACAACATCACCAACCCTCTAGACCAGGACCAAGGTAAAACAAAAAAAAACAAAACGAATTATCAAGTCAGAATTATCAGGATCCCTCTATTTATTTTCATTATCGAAGAAGCCATTATCAATGCAACACCTTTAGCAGCATCATTTATTTCTCTCCCGCAAACCACTCCAACGTCTCCAAAAGTAGCCCAGATACACAAATGGTACACGCTTCCGAATTTCAGTTCCTCCTTTCTGTTATTCAAATACAATATTTATTCAAATAGTATATTTTTAATAAAGCTTGTCCCAGCCGAAATTTCCTTTATAACGTTCACGATGTCATTGTTCGAGGAACAAAATTTATAATCGCCATGTCTTAGCTACCAGTGAGGTACAGAAAGACATTAGTTCTTGTCTCATTTGTTGACAGGTACTATAGAACACAAAGACAAACCTTATACCTCTGTATACTCTTTCACACAACGGGATGTTTATAATGGAAAGATCTTATACCGACCCCCAGTGTTGGTGCCCTTCGGGCAAAGGCTGTACAGATGTTTCTTCACAGGTGAGTGATGAGTCGGTAATTACTCTTGTCTCTATGATATCACACTGAGAACTATGAACGACAATAGGCAACAGACAATGTTTCTTGTTTGTCTATTTCAATTCATTACCTTTAAGACAGCATTTATACTTATGCCTGATGGCAGATGATTGGATGTCTCGATGGTGCCGTTTTCTGAGAATAAGGTGCACTTTAGCTAAGACTGCACGCTGGCGGCTTGATAGAACTTGTACCATCCTTAATGCTGCTGAAGTTATGTAGGTGGTCAGAATTCTTTTAAAGCTGGATGCTTACCTTTTTCAAAGACTGGGAAAAAACAATAGCAGATAGGGCTAGACTATTTGAAGCATTTTCTGGAGCTATTAGGACAGTCAATCATTAAAAAAAAAATGTAATCGTACATTCTACAATGAATGAATTGCTATTAAAAACTGTTTTTTCTTAAGAGTAAAGTTTGTTACAATGCAAATTTAAATGTAAAATCAGTCATCGAATTAATGTAGAACAATCACAAAGCATGCATATTTCAGACACCATTGTTTAATAGCATCTTTAAACACAGCACTATGCAGTCTGATAGGAGTTTGTCTCTGTACCATCCCTTTTCTTTCTGACAAATGTTAAACATACTTACAAAGAGCGCACAGCACAATGAATGGCACTGAAACAAGTCTGAATGATTTATTTTAGTTCATGGCTACACAATATGGCAGTCATGCTCCGTAATGCACTGAGCCATGATGTCGGCTGCCCCGTTATGCACTACCCAACGACATTGGTTGGCAAGCTCTGGGGTGAATCTCAATATGCAAATAGGTCATGCAGGAAATATACCCTGATATATTCTATTATAGTTTTTGAATTGTTAAAACAGTGTTTGAATGTAGCTGACAGGCCCTGCATTTATATAGCAGTATGTTTCTATTTGAAGGAATTTCTTAGCTATTAATATTCTATTATCAATGGTCACTAATATTAATTACATGGATGTTCCAGTATCTACTGGGAACCACAGCACACCTGAGATGGATTTTGCTATTGACTTACTGCCCAGTCACCAGCAGCCTCCTGTGTTCCAAATCCTGGACCCGATGCTAGAGGTTCTCTTGGGTGGGAGAGTTGCTTTAGGTAAGGGTTTGTCTCTTGCATTCACACGTTAGTTAGGTAACTGCAGCACTCTGAATTATCTTGTTTTTCTTGATAAGATTATAATGAATTTAGTCTAACATGCAGCACATAGTGGTGGCTCAGTGGTGAGCACCCATGTGTGGTCTTCCTGTGTTAGTTAAGCATGCATATACTTCAGTAACTGACTGTAATTACCTATACATGTATGTGTGTAGGTATCTGCCCAGCGTATCTCGTTTAAGGTACCCCTTTATGGGGCTATTATTGTAGCAAACCTGTGTGGAGGGTTGTGTGATGGTTGTGTAATCAGCTTTGCAAATGTGTACAAAGTGTGCAAAAGTGTACATGTTTATTCAGAGTTAGTGTGCACAGATTCACAAAACGATTTCTAAGTGCCCTGAGATTTGTCACATGTGGAGACAAATCTGTAAATGTGTGCATAGATCTGTGAATGCGTAGACAAAACTGGGAATTCGCTGGCAAATCTGTAAATGCATACATAGGCATTAATTGCTAAAAAGTCTAAGTATTTTGCTCCAAGAGCTGGAAACACAGACATCAGTTACAACTCAGGCAGGGCTCTCAATCGGCTGTCATTTTACACGTAATTTTTGCTACACTTCTGCCGTGGCAGATTTGCAAGTGCGTGTGGAGATTTGTGTACCCATATCCGAAATCCGTGTGCGCATAATCAGATTTGTAGAAGAATCTTTAAATGCGTACGGAGATTTGTGAACGTACACAGGAATCTATACATGTGTATTCAGGTTCCGTGTGCGTAATTAGATTTGGTAACAAGGCTGAAATTCATTTCTTATTCGGCAGTTTCTTATTCACAAAATTCATTCCACCTTAAATGGGCATAATGCATGATCTGCATTATTCACAGCAATTTATCTGGTCAAAATCAAAATGTCCATTCAAAACCTTAATACCATATGATAGAGCCCCTACTACACTTACAAAAATCCAGAGTTTGAAGATATTCTACTGTAGAGTATTAAATATAATGACATCTGAATTTGGCATTTTTCCCTGTTAAGACCCATTGAAAATCAATGTGTGTTATGCCCTGTGTAGGTGTGCAGCAGCCGACTGGGACAGATTTGGAAGCAGACGCCACAAATTTCCAGTTCGACCTGGTGCAGCCCCCACATCACGGCACTCTTCTGAGAGTCAGCAGTGGCGGCCAGGCAGAAATAACTGCCAGTATGCAATTGCAACATTACCTGCCAACTGTATTGTGCCTATAACAAATCGCAAGCAACTAACAATGTATCTGTACTTTAAGATTCTTTTAATCTGTTAGTGATTCATTCCATTTACCTGTTAGTTCAGTTTACCATATAATATCCATACTACTGAAATAGGGGTCTACTTGTTAGCTGTTGACTGAGGTTCTGGGGGATCTGATCTGATCTGAGCAGCAAAGATGAGTTTCACTATGGGTGTCTGCCTTCAGCTGCTGTTTCTTCTGCGTGACAGGCAGCACCTTAACTTTTGGCGACATCACACAGCGTCATATCCAGTATGAACACGCAGGAAGGAGCACTGAAGACGATACCATGATATTCATGGTGACCCATGGCTCCTCTCTCACAATAACAATGGTGAAGGTGGCAGTTCTGGTGCCAGGGGAAAGAGGCAACAGGCCCCACCTGAACTATGACACGGATCTGTCCATGGAAGTGTCAGAGAGGAGCAGCACCCCAATTAGGCTAGCACATCTGGCCTACACAGTGAGTGTGGATAAACATTAGTATGGAAGTCAATTTATCTCCACCTATGGAAGCATTAGGGTCCCTTTTCAGTCATTCTTTCAGCTAAAAGATTTTTGTGGCAGACAAGTGGCTAAGCCGTGTCTCTTTGCTGCAGATGATCGCACAGAGTGTGGACTCATTAGTCCAGTCAAGCTCTGTTGAACAGTTAATAAAGCCCGTTTAATGAGTCTCAGTAGGCATGAGAATGGAAGAGAGACAAACGGAGTCCCTTTTCCCTGCTGGATCTCTATATAACTTGCTCAGAATGGGATTTTATTTTGTTTTTATTCCATGGAGAACTAGTGTATAAAACTTAAAACTGCATGCAGATTTTCATGCATAATTTTGATCAAGTTTGTTGTGAAAGAATGTCAAGACAGGGAACTAAATGAAATGTTGGATTTGCACAGAATGACATTTCTTCCAATAAGAAGATCAAGATTCTTCTGGTGTCGTTGCCCAAGCATGGTGTCCTTACCTGGAACAGTTCAGCATCAGATCACAAAGAACTGAAAGAAAATGCATCCTTTACAATAGAGGACGTCACCCATCAGAGGATATGGTACCATCTAATTTCTGCATTGTTGGGGGTCCTGTTTTTTTCACACAAATGTCCTGAATTGTACAATGCAGGTATAATTTTGGAAATCCATAAACTATTTTTATACTATTCTGGAATTCACCTTCAGCTGGGACCTATTAGATGCAATCACTGTATAATTGTTTAGATTCAGTGTTATCCAATCTGAACAGTTTTATTTTATTTTTTATGTACTTGTCCTTGTAGGTACGTTTATGATCCCCTGGAGTCTGATACTGTGGTAAATGAAAGGCTTTCAGAGACATGTATTAGTCTGCATGAGAAGACTCATATTAAATTAAACTATTTAGGTATTTAGGTGGTGGTCTTATATTCTTTATTGAAGGCATCATCATTGTTGTTAGTATTTTACTGGCATACATAAGCATGGACAGTGTTTATTGATATATTACAGCTGAAAAACCAAAGGAATTCTAATTGGCTTATCTTGTTGTTTCAGGTATATTGCATCTGAATGTGGAAATGTTCCTGTTTCTGACACATTCCACTTCATTGTCTGCGACAAGAATGACAATTGCCATGACAACCAGACCTGGTCTCTAACAATCACAACCTTCCCGAAGCACCCAGGAACCAAAGTAGGGAACATTTAAATGAGATTGTTATAAAATGCAACAGATGGATTAGAGGTCTGAGTGAAAGCTTGTAAATGTATGTGGAATTGGAGCTCACGTTACCTGGAATTTTATGAAGTGTAGCATGTTGTTGATGATTTTTAACACATGAGTACATTATCAATGCATTCAATAAAATATTTGTAATAATAATACATATTTTGTAAGGAATCAATATGTAGCCCTTCATGTTACATAGTTAAATTAGACATATTACCTGCTAATTTCACAATATGTGATCATTTTAATATTTATTGGGGCGCTATTTATCTTATATTTTAAACATACATACAATATTTCAACAAAAGGTCCACAGCTACTGTACTAGATCTACTAGAAATAGTTGGGATGAAACTTAAGCCACTGGTTGTAGCCTGTCTGCTACCTATTATGGAATGAAACTAAGATTTTACACTGCAGTCCCTTAAGGGGAGAAACTGTTGTACTGTGGGTAAGATGCAAATGATGTATTATACTTACAGTACCACTTGATTTAACATTGCTTAAGTACCATCTCAAAGAGTATGGTTTACTAAATCTGTATTTAATCAGTTATACATTTTTTCTACTGAGCAAGAGTTTTCCGTCATTAAGGTTTTCAAAATGATTATTTATCTGTAGTGATGAGTGTTGTATGCCATTGTTATTTTAGTCATTTCCCCCTCACTCTCATTTCTCTGCCAGATGGGGGAAAACAATGACCCAGTTAAGTCAGTCGCCATTATCTCAGATGGGAGCCATGTGGTCCTCAGCAGCTCCTCTCTCCCCCTGCTGGATCTCGGCGCACCAAAGAACAAGCTTGTCTTCACTGTCATGAAGCAGCCATCCTTTGGTCTGTCCTAGTAATGTCACTGTCCCCATGTAATATCATATCCAGTACACCGTATCCGGACACTTCGCTACGAAGGAGCGACTTCTACAGCAGCTGATAAATCTCAGTGTCATTCCACATTATTTAGTTTGTGTTCTGTGCATTTCTATATATGGATTAGAAGTGTAAATGTAGAACTCAGCTACATTTAGTATCATGGTTTCATGAATTTCCTCTGTGCGTAGAGTTTTCAAATTCCCCCTGTCACACAGGCACTCTCATTTACTCTCAGTCTAATGATTGATATATCTAATTGAAGAGCAGATTGTTTCTGAGGTGAGACCTCCAATGTCATACTTCCTCATTATATGTTACGGTGCTGAGAACCAAGACGTCTTCAGTCCTCCTGTAACCCAACAAAGAACGTTCATTAAATTTCCATATTTCCATTCGAAAATGACACTGTTCAGTTGGTGTATCTAAATTGCCCATAGTATATGAGTGTGTGTCTGCCTCATGCTGTTTGAGGCTCCAAGCCTCCCTCAACCCTGTTGCGGATAACGTTGGAAGATAGATGGATTCTTGAGAGCTTGTATGGTGTATCTGAATTCTCTGTGATTATGCCATTCTGAACCCCAACATTTTGCAAACTGAAATGTGAGGAGAAATGATGCTATCCAGAAAGCTCAGAACCAGTGCACTTTTTGGCCGTGGTCTTTCACAGGCAACCTGTGCAGGCTAAAGTTCTGCTGGCAGCCGTTGGAGAGTGGGAGTGTCCTTCTCCAGGGATCCTGCTTCAGCTATCAGGATGTTTTGGACAAGCTGCTGGTATACCTCCCAAAAAACCTACCTGTGGGGAAAGACACAGTGCTCCTTTCCGTGACTGATGGACAGCACGTCGAGACAGCAAGGCTGGAATTCAGCATACATGCTACAAAGAACAATGATCCAGCATTGACTGTCAACCGGGGCCTTAAGCTTACCACAGGTCTAGTGATGACATCATCCTATACAGCACTAAAATAAATGTTGTCATGGTAAGCAGAAGTATTGGTATGCCTTGCAAGTTATATATTTATATATTTAGGCTATTTCTGTTCTACAGGGTCTAAAGCTAAGATCACAAATCGACATCTGAGAGGCAGCGGTTCAAACCTAACTTACATCATGACCAAGGATCCCAACTTTGGAAGGCTGCATCTTTCCAAAAATGGAAACCTAACTCAGATATCTTCAAAGGGCCCGGTTAAAAGCTTCACACAGGAAGATATCGACAAAGGTATGTGGGCATGCCTTTATTTGAGCATGTAATGAATGCCAATGTTGTGGATTATTAACATTACGAAAATTAACAATAATTAACATTATTGGATGCTGTTGGAGATGCAGACTTGAGTGATTTGAAGCATATGCTAAGAATGCAGTCTTCCAATTAGGATTTGTAGAGTATGCACATGGAAAAGAAGAGGATGGAGGAAACTTCACTTTCAAGTTTAACCTCAGTGATTCTGAAGGCAAGAAATTGACTGAGCAGTCCTTCCTCATCAGTGTTCTTGGTATGTATGCATTCTCCTCGTTGTTATTTGGACTATTCAGTGATGCTTTTTACATCGGGTGATACAGAATTATAAAACTGCTCAAAATACTAGTATCATGGCTGATCACAAATATTTCTTTACCTTCTTTTGTAATGCAATTATATTAACTTTATTTAAATTTTTGTGCAGATACAATCTTTAGAAAAAAGCTGATAGCAAGGTGTTTATTATTTTATAAGTGCTAAAGGTCACGTAAAGTCTGACAAGGACAGCGGGCATGTTTTGGGTTGAAAAGGTGAGCCCACTGTTGGGGCTGCATGCATATTTCGTGGCCCACTGTTCCCTAGAGCAGTGTTTCCCAATCCGCTCGGCAGGGAGCTGGGAGGAAACGCGAAAGTGGATTGTCTGCGGGTCCCCGAGGACCGGCTTGGGAAACACTGCCCTAGAGGATAGCAGGCCCCCATCTGAAGTACTCAGCAATGGTCTGGTGCCGGAGAAGTTTGTGAAAATCCCGGCCACCCACCAGGGTAGAGAACCGGGAGCTGCTGCTCTATATTTCCACAACCAACCAGCAGGGCCACCTGCAGAATTCTGCGTCTTTGTCACACACACACACACACACACACACACACACACACACGCATATATACAGTACCTTTCTGTCCTAATGAGGACAGCAGGCAGCAAATCATGTATACATAAACTTCTAAGCAAAATGTACACAAACTAAGGAAGCAGGACTGACTTAAGGAATCGGGGGGGGTGAACAGACAGGAGTGTTCTCAGTCATACAAAGATGCACCTTACGAGTCAAGTCCTGTAGTCGCAGATATACTGAAAGACGTGAGTCAGTAATAGGCAGAGACAGGGAAAAGCATTAGAAAAATCACCCTCTACTCCACCGTGAAGCCTTTCCACTGTTTGATATGACTCAAGTGCATACTGTAGCAATGAAGCTCTAAGGAACTTCAAAAGGATGCGCGTAACTGCTCCAGTCGCAGCTACAGCTTCAGCCTCATGACCTGCCACTCACCCCTTGCCTCCTAATACAACAAATGATTTGCAGCAGTCCAAAGAAGCGCATAGATTTTTTTGTTTTTCTCCCTTAATGCATATGGAGCACAAGCAGACGGATTCAAACTTTTATTTAGTGGACAGGATAAAAATACCAAGGTGGACATGTGCTTACATCTTTTTTTGGATTTTACACCTTTATATGCTTATGTTAAAATACCCTGGACTTGACACCAATATCTTCTCTCTAAACTATTCTACCCAGCTTAGAATCTTACAGAAAAAAATGTTGGCTCCTTGGACGTCTCCTCCAGCATCATTACAACCCGGATTAAAGTTTCTATCAATGATGCAGCAGTAATCACTTTTAGAATCTCCTAGAAATAGCCAGCGCTGTAGATCAGGCATCCTTCCAAAATAAAATAAAAAAACAGCTTCTGTGCCTGTTTCCCTGTGACAAGAAGCGCTGGACTCATTACACTCTTCATGAATTTCAATTTGTTTCTCCTCAATGCCTTGACTCTTCAGCAGTGTGTGTGTATGAGTGCATATGTGTATCAGTGTGTCCGTGCCTGTGCCTGTTCTCTAATAATGTGGCTGCCAGCTTCCAGATAGATCATTACTGATGTAAATAATAGCTCTGGGTTATGAATATTTCACTTCTCTCTAATATGCCCCCTACCCTTTATAGTGAAACGTAATACAGTACCCTCCAGAGGACAAATTCCCCTGTGCTTGTCATTTAGTTTGCTCCATCTTTCCATTGGTGCACACAAGATTAGCCCCTTATGAAGCGAGAGCTGTATTGTAGGATGCATTCATAACTGTGTAAACATCAACTCTACAGTGAGCAGTGCGAACTGTTGCGGAGGAATCTGCTTGAATACAAAGAGATGCCTGTCAGTTAACAATAATGGTGTTTGTCTGAAATAATGATAAGCTGTCTTGCGCCCAGCATTCCCAAAGTCACTTAAATCTGCAATATATGTGACGAGAGGAACGGTAACTTGTAAGCACTACCAGCCTGTTTATCTATGGCTTGTTTTTACCTGTCTTCACCACAAGATTACAAAATTACAAGGGGTCGGCCGCAGAGGAACTCAACAGGTGGGCAGGTGTTTCTTTTGCTTGGATTCATACAATTTTTTTTCTGCTTGATTATGTTTCAGGGACACAAATGAATACCTTTGTTCCAGGCAGTCTGACACGCCGCAACATCCAGGTTACACACAACAGCAAGGAAAATGTGCACTCCGATGAATTCTCCTTCACCTTGTCTGACAGCTTTAATGAGGTGAGGCTGGTAAAGAATGCACAGTTCTTTTTTGGACACAGTGACCTGATGAAAATAAAATGGGCCTGGGTAAATAGCTTAGCCTGCACACTCAGGAGTTTTTCACTCATTTGGACACCATTTCTTTGTAAACCAGTTGCAGTAGGCAATTTTCTCTTAATGACTTTGTGCAATCTTCTCACAGATCTCAAAATTTCACATCACTGGTTTGTTTGAGGGTAATGTCTTCAAAGCACTTTTCTTTGTGTTCTGCAGATCACAGAGACATTCACTGTTACCACTTCGCCTGTAGACAGAGGGAGGGAGGTCCTTGCAAAAGGAAAAAGAGGGAAGAAGCATTTACGCATGAAGGATGCCATCCCGCCGGAATTCATTAATGCCTCGAAGAGACCGCAAGTGTGTGCCAGTGCATTGTGGGGGAGACACTCCCCAGTTCTTTTTTAGCTTGACCGCAATTCTAATTCCTTTATTAAATTCTCCCAGGTGGATTCCCTTGCCTTGAGGCTTGCATCGGTCCCTCGCCATCACCATCGGGTTGGCACAGTCACCAGGCGCAACCGTGACAATGGTGATGGAGTCCGCCGAGGGGCAGATCAAGGGAACGAGGTAAGTAGAACAGTCAGGAAGCAGAAGGATCCCTTGTGCTGCATAAATACCCATTTGTAGTCTGACTGTGTTACATCACACAGATTATTCATCCCCAGCAAGTATTATTAGCCACTGTCTAAAAATAGATTAAACAGTGATAGATTCAATACCTATATATTTGGCGACAAGTATGCTGTTATTTTGTTGCTTAGTTGATGCCTTTATCCAGATTAATATAAAATTTCTGCATATGAACAACTATTTCCTGGAACAATCCGAATGAAGTACTGGAACTGAAAAGAGTCCCTGTAAAACACACTTTTACCTAGTGGCCCTGATGGAAATGACCTCGTTATTTGTTATCTGCTGAAGCAATTGGAGTGCTTTTCCATTCCCTTCTTCTTGGTATGCTAGAGCAGTATCTGCTGCATTATGATCACACTGCCATGTGCTATCATATGAGGCCTCTCCGGATATTCGCTGCACGTCCTTCCTCACACATACATTGTCAGTAAACGCCACCCTCTCCCCCTTTCCTCTTTAGTCCCGACTGGAATTTTGTGGGAACATAATCATTATATTCTGTGGGGCTCGTCCCAATAATCCTTTTAACTACTGCAGCATCCTTTTAATGAGTGACGAATCTCAGGCCGGGGGGGCGGGGTTGAATGGATGGACTGACTGATATAAAACCAACTGCTGGCCATACTTAAGAGATTTGCCAATTTATAAACACCTAAACCTTTGAATGCCGTCTATGTTTCGGTGCTGGCAGGGCTTGACACATACTGTATGAAGCAAAGCTGGATCTCTTGATCTAACTGGTGTGCAGTTTCATGCACCAAATTCAAGTTCTCATATGTATACATATGCAAATATGCTGCCTGAAGGGGGCTGCATGGTGACTCTATGAGTAGCACTGTTGTCTCACATGTGCCGTGTTTGTGAATTTTGCATGTTCTTGCCGTATGCTGTATAGGTTACCTGCAGGGACACACAAGTGTGCGAATGTGTGTATGTGCTCTGTGAGGGATGGACATTCATCCAGGGTGTTCCTTTGCACTGTGCCCTGTGTAGCCTGGGAGAGGCTCCAGTCCAGGCCCCCCGTGACCCTGGCCTGGAGAGGAGGCTGGAAGATGGATGGACCACATGGTTTACCTATCAGCTCTTTCTTATATGTGTTACAGAATGTTTCTGCAGTTTCCCAGAGGAACAGTGTTATTGCTCCAGTGAAGGATGGTGCGCTGAGGCTTGTCACTAACCTGGGTTTGCAGTGTCTAGATTACATGGACAATAAGGTAAACACAGGGTCACAACTCAGAGCTCTTTTACTGCTCTTTCCTTTAGGGGATTGTCCTTAATGTGAATGTATGACAGATTGTGTTTATTAAATAGTAGTGACAGAAAGACAGACAGACATAGAGTGATGATCAATCTTATTGTGGAACAACGAACAACTGTCAAGTGTCTCACTTACTCCCCCTACTGGATTTTGTAGTTACTAAAAAGCATTTCACTTGCTCTGTGGTCAGCATTTTAACATAAATTGCACATTTTCTGAACTCAGGTGGCCAGTGTTATCTCCAAGAAGGGGCTCCTCTCAGTAAACCCCGAGGTGGATGACAGACAGCTGACATACACTGTCAAAATTGTGCCTAAACATGGAGTTTTGACAAAATACGACAGTGGAATGGCTATTAACACTTTCACACAAGGTATTTGTGTCGTCCTTTGCTGCAGATTGTGCCCAGATTTATTGCTTGGTTTTTGCTTTTAACATTGATTAATAAGGTCATTATTTTTGTTTGGTTATTCACAGAAATAAACTATAGTACATTAACATTATGTGCAAATAATAATAGCTTAAGAAAAGTAAACCTAAAAGGCCACACAATTTTAAGTAGCGAAGCAAACTTCTTTGAATGAAATCAAGGAGTGGTTTTATTTGTATTGTGTATAACATATAAATAAATCAATGTTTATGATCTTGGCCCTGCAGCTGATATTAACCTGGGGCTGATTTATTATGTCCTCAATGCGGAGAGTGTCCATGAAACCTTGGATAGCTTCAGTTTCTCGGTGAATGACAACAAAGGGAATGAGATAAATGGCAGTGAGTTCCACATTGAATGGTCTGTTGTCGCCTTTGAACGTACAAGGTGAGTGCATGTTTGGCATATGTATTTTAACTTTTGTGTCAAGGCCAGGTCAATCTAGGGGTGATTTGATGACTACTCTCGACTATTCATGACTGTTCAAATAATCTAGGGGTCTCTGACCATGTTCAGGTTCATTTGTAGTTATTACGATGTTTAATGTAACAGTCATGTAATTATGTATAGCTACAATGTGAGGGAGGACGCCGGCTCTGTGACACTGAAAGTGAACAGGAGAGGGAACCTTATGCAGCCTGCCTCCGTGACGTGCCAGACTGGACAGGGAACAGCTACTGTTGGTGTGGTCGCCAGCCCCGGCCTGCAGGATTATGTGGAGTTTGCTGAGCAGGTATGGTGCATCTACTGGGAGCTGAAAGATTCAAGGTGAACCGCAGGATGTTGCTTCGTAGAGCAGCAAAGACACTTTCACAGAGACACACCTCTTTTGTTTTAAAGGGATTGACCTTGGAGGAGTTGCAACACCAGCTGCTATGCTGTTACACTTGTATGACTGATATATTTCACTGGTAATATCATGCTAATTATCGAGACTGGAAGGCATGGTGGTGCAGTGGTCAGCACTGTAGCCGCACCCCTCTGGGACCAAGGTTCAAGTCTCTGCCATTGCTCTGTTTCTAATGAATTTGCATGTTCTCCCCATGTCATTGCAGTTTCTTCTGAGCACTATGGTCTGTGGGTGTGTGTATGTGTCCTGGGGTTGGTTGGTGCCTCACCCTGAGTTATTGCCTGTCTTGTGCCCCTAGCTTTCAGGATAGGACCCCTGTGGCCTTGCTTAGTACAGAAATTGATTATCAGGACTAAGGAGTAGCACTGTTGCCTATCTTCTCTATACTTATGGGGTTCAAATTCTGTCTCCGCTCTGTGGGTAAGAAGCTTGCACCCTGTGTCACATAGGCTTCCTTGGGGTACTTTACCACAATGTTTCTCAACCCAGTCCTTGGGGACCCCCAGACAGTCCATGTTTTTTCTCCCTTCCAGCTCCCCTACCTAGTCCTCGGAGACCCCCAATCCATGTTTTTGTTCCCTCCCAGCTTCCCTACCCAGTCCTTGGAGACCCCCAGACAGTCCATGTTTTTGCTCCCTCCCAGCTCCCTACTAGAAGCAGGGAGGGATCAAATATATGGACTGTCTGGCCAAGTTGATAAACATTGCTCCACCATCCTCCTGAAACTAACGACATGCAGGTGGGCTCTTTGCTGCTTCCAAATTATCTCCAAGTTCCCCTGTGACTCTGACAGGGATAAGTGTTTAGAAGATGGATAAGGACTAGTTCTACATTAATTCAATATAGCTACTGAGCCTCTCTTTGCAATACAGCTTGTTATACAGACACTTGTTTTAATTCCAGTGGGTTAGTATTACCCGAAATCACATATTACAGTTATGTCAAATTAAACATAAAAGAATGTGTCTGATTCACATTAATTTTGCCTATTGCAGAGGTATAGTGAGATTTCTTAAAGTAACAAGTCATGGTTTCAGCTTACCATTATGCGGCCTGTTCTGCTTGGGGAAACATTACAAACCATTGATAAGTTTCCCATGTTTGGTAGAGTTGTATAGTTCTAATGCAATATACACTCCTGGATGCTGGCTTTTACCAGGGTCTGGTCCCTAGAGACGTTGACATTATATAATCTATTTCCTAGTCTCTCTTCTATGTTTTATTTATTTTCATATAGTTACTTATATTGATTGTTGTATCCAAATATGTCTTGAATTTATAGCCTATCCTGGACTTCTTGCAGTTAACAGCATATTGACCAAATTTCAGCACATCACCCAGATAAACTTCAGGCAAAAATATGAGCCCATTTGAAGACCCAGTACCCATGAATCATCTAGTAGTCTTCAGTCTATCACTGTCAGAAATATAAGTCATATTGTAGTTAAAGGCTTAATCTTTTATGGATAAAATGAGGAAGGAAAGTTGAGGAAATTATTTGAGAGCTATGCCATGGAACAGGTGTGAGGTGGTGTTTCACTCTGTGGATTAGGATCTATGGTCATGATCAGAAGGTTACCTGTTCAAATCCTGAGGCTGGAAGAATAGTTTCACCATTGTGTACTTAGTATGGCCCTTAACCCCAATTGCTTCAAGCTCTGGCTGACTCTGACCTTTTCAATTACCTGTCATTTTGGATAAAAGCATCTGATAAATGGGATATTTTGGGGTGTTTTGGTACATTGATGGGGGTATCTGTCATATAAATAGCTGAACATTTTATCTGTCCCTCTGCTATAGATTAGGTTTAACCATGGAGAAGACACTGCAGTATGCACCATTGTTATCAACGATGACCAGGTGTTTGAGAATATTGAGAGCTTCTACGTGGAGCTGAGTGGCCCAGTTTGTGTCCTGCTGGGTGACGCAGCTCAAGCTGTGGTGCACATTGCTGATATGGAGGACAAACCCACCGTGCAGTTCCAAAAGTCTGTGTACCACATGAGTGAGGGTGCAGTCTTCCTGTCTGCTCCTGTCGAGAGAAAGGGTTAGTATGTTTATAATGTTCTACATTATGTCCTTCTCTATTTATATTGACCATGAGTTTAAGGTTCTGTACTGTCAGCAAAAAGGGTACAGCCCTGGTACAGTTTATTCCCCAAAGGTACAGACAACATTAATGTACCCCAATGGTATAAAAAAAATGTTGCTCAGAGTCCATTTCTGTACCTTAAATTAGAATAAAAAGGTACATTTACCTACAGCTAGAGTTGGGAGACGCTTGAAGGTACAGCCCCAGTGACACAAAGGTATGAATCGGTACTGTTTTTTTTCTGACAGTGTACCTCATGTGTCATGTATGACCTATGATCATAGATCATACATGTTTATACAGTACTATGCAAGTTTTGGGTAATCAAAAGAACATTGTTTAAATGATCGTCATGTTGGTTTAAAACTAAACTAATACTGATTTTATGTCTTTCAAAATGTATTAGTATAACCATTTCAAAACCTCTTATAAAGTCATCCCAGCATGTTTAGTACCCGTCCAATATACCCATGTACTGTATTTGTTGACTCATACATGGGCTAGCTGGGGTGTCCTTGAAGACAGCCATCCCGCAAGATAGCAGTAACTTTTTGGAGAACAGAAAATCATTAATCTGTTATAATTTATTTGCATATATTGTATGCTTCATTGTATTCTTTTCTGAGCAAATATACACTTACTAACCAGGTAAATAGTTTTAAACATTTTCTTTGGCTGATTATATTTAGATTTGTGCACAGAACTATAGGATAACTGGGGTTCAGTGGATCCTGGCTTAAGGGCCGTTACAGTTTCCTATTCAGTTGGTTTTTGATTCTGATCATTGAAATGTGTCTTGTCTTGTTTAGGTGACACCAGCAGCATTGTGTCCACACTCTGCCACACTCACATCTCAGACACCTCCTGGGAAAGCTGGACACACGCTATGGAGCCTGGTGCTGATTTCCTTGCAGCGGCCATTACAAACAGGATCATTTTTGGGGTTGGTGTGAGCGAGTCCACCTGCGACATCAAGCTAGATGACACTGCAGGGTATGAGACATTCAAGGAGTTTCAGCTGGTTCTGTCTGAGGTCTCAGACAATGCCCGTCTGGGGGAGATAGCCATCGTCAAAGTAGTGATCGATGGACATAATGAAGTCTCTACTGTATTTCTGGGAAACGCCTCTTTTACATACGCTGAGGATGCAGGTGAAGTAAAAGAGAAATTTTTGTGTCCTTAAATCTAACCAAGAATGAAAATGTAACAATAAAGAGTTTCTGAGGAGTGCATTCTTTGTGAAATGGTACGCTTGTTCACACAGGTATCGTAGAGATTCCGGTCTTGCGGCGTGGCGGCAAACTCTCTTCCATGGCATCTGTTTGGTGTGCCACAAGGCCCTCAGATCCCATGTCTGCCACACCTGGCATGGACTACATCCCCAGCTCCAAGAAAGTGGAGTTCAAGCCTGGGGAGAAGGAGCAGGTTTGATGGATGATACTCATTGCAAGATAATATGGAAATGTTTAAACAGAGGCTTTATCTGTCATCCCACGTGGGACTGAGGGAAGGAGAGTGGCCAACCAGATGCTAATAAAATTGTTAACTTCAGAACAATGCTTCCAGGTCAAAAGAGGGTTCCTTACATTGCACAGATTACAAATCTTGTGATTTGTGGCATACTAAGGTTGAGATTCCTCGGGTGAAAGTAATACCGGGTGTATCAATATATACAAATGAAAGGAAATAAAGTAGCTTGGAACATATTAGTGTGGATGAAACTGGTCACCTGATCCTCTCTCAGGATCTACCCTCCCTTATGTGGCTGGGGGCCACACTACATGCCAGCTTCGTTTTGATGTTGCAGGGTTAGATTGAGTTTAATAAGTCTAAATTTAAACAGAGGATGCCATGCTAAGAGAACTCACACCTGCCTTTGCGTTTGCAGACCTGTAGTTTGGCAATAAAGGATGATGCACAAAGCCCAGTCATTGAGGGGAAGGAATCCTTTGTGGTATTCCTCGGCTCACCAGAGGGGGCGATGCTCACTGAACCATTTGAGGCAGCAGTAATCATCGTAGACACCTTTCAGGACAGTATGTATCCTTAACCTCATAGGAATGGATAATGCCTGTTTGATATATTTATGGTGTAGCAATTTTTGTCCATCGCATTTATATTTTTAGTTCCCAGTATGCAGTTTGAGGAGGTCGTCTATTTGGTAGAGGAGACAGCCCGCCTCCTGCAGCTCCCCGTCATCCGCTCTGGAGACCTGACTCTCACCTCCTCTGTCAGATGTTATACCGAGAACCTGTCAGCCTCGGCAGCAGAAGACTTTGGGGAAAGAAGAAATAATGATGAGTCGCGCATTATCTTCCTGGAGGGAGAGAAGGTAGTGCTTTTGTGGATTTTAGAAGGAATTCCAGTCCATTAGTCTGCAGGTTCCATGCTCTAGACTGGTCCAACAGTGGTACCTTTGATAGGTTGTTAAGCTACACTCATTCTGTAGACATGATGTACCCCAGGCATGGATCCAGAAAATTTTGTGTGGGGTAGCAAGAGGGTGGCATGTAAATTTGAAGAGGGTGCAGTGCAAAAACATTCTTTCAGATGTACAGGTATATATGTATGATCTGTTATTTTTAAATTTTAATTAACACTGGAGTTTTATTGAATATAATAATAATTTGTTAACTACTTTTCTCCCACTTTCGTTGCACAGTTCTAGTTCAGCATTCTAGTCTATGTTTTACACTCACTTTAAGTAGTCTTTATCCGCTATATGCCACATAAATAGGGCCTTCCCAAAAAACACTTGAATAACTTGCACAAAATGCACGAAAATGGTCTGATTTACTTCCTGACAATCACAAGATGCTAACCAAGCACAAAGCAATTTCAACTGAATTTTAAAGAAAGTCACGTTCGCGAATTTTGGCATTGTGGTTTTCTCCTGGAATTATAATATAATTATAATTATAATGGTGACCCTTGTTACTGGTCAAAAACATTATTTTGAAAGGTATTACCCTTGGGAATAATTGATATAAATTTTGTATTGAGATTACGTAAATAAAAAGCAATATTTTAACATTAGAAAGTAATATTTTTACATTTTTCTCATGGATGGTGCGTTGAAGCATATGTACCATGTGATTCTGAAAGTAATTTTTACAAACGATCTGATTATTTTCAAACAAAGAGAAAAGAGTCATACTTGAGAGCTAATCCTTGTGCTAAATTTCACTGTTTGCCCTAAATCCACTCCAGGGCTTATGTGGTCAGAGATAATGTAAAGCGCTTTGAGACAATGTAATGTTGTGAAAATGCACTATACAAATAAAATTGCATTGCGTTGCACTCCACTTTACATGAACAGTGAAAACAAGCCAGTCACAAGAGGCAAAAGTTGTTGCTTAAGGTTTCTTAAAGGGAGAATGAGCAAGATTTGTGCCAAAAAAATTTTGCAGTACTACGTGTTGCAAGAATGGCATTCAAAGGAATGCAAATGTTATGGTGGAGCATGATGGAAGGAAGAATGGGGATTTTGTTATAAACAAAATAACAAACAGGAATCAAAAGGGCCACGAGGGGTCAAATCAAGACAGGTAGGAAACAAGAACTACTAGGCTATAGCTAACATAAGGGGAACTAACATTACATTTTGAGGAAACACAAGCAAGAAAGACGCACAGCAGCTAAGAAAGAAACAAACACTATGACTGACTGGGGAAATGAGGACAGGCACTTAAATACACAGATAACAAGGGCATGATGAGGGACAGGTGTGGGTGGTTACTAATAGCACAAACCCTAGAGACTAGGGGCAACAAGGAATAGGTTAGAGTAATAAACAGGACCTGAAAACTAAAACACTAGGAGTAACAATAAGATAAAACATTACCACAAAACCAGACACAGCTGAGATAACCAGAAAGGATAATAAAGGGAGGGAAGCACAATTCTCACCTGCACACTTAGCCCATTCAGCCAGGTGGCAGACAGGGGAGTAGGGGAAAACACCAGAACCTAGGAGACAGGATGGCCAGCCACACCTGCTGGCCAAAAGGGAGATGACAGACTGAATGGGGCAAGATGACGAATGGGACACGTTTCATCTGGAGTGTAAATTCAAAGATGTACATTCACTGACAAAGCAGAGGCATGTGGTGTCACCGTGTGTAATATGTAGAATGCAGATCATTTGACTTTGACAGTACAAGTAATTTCATGCTGCTAAACCTAGCTCACACATGCGAAAGGAAATTATATTGGTTGGATGTCTAAGTCTGAATCTGATCCAAGTTTTACCCCAACATAATCTTAGTGATTAATTCACATATAAACCTAGTATTATTCCCATCACTACTCGAGAGGAATGGAAAGGGAGACAGGACTGAAGTGGAACAAACCTTCATTTCTGAAAGGGCAGTGTACACGGTACTCTGTGCGCAGGAGATAATATTTGACATGACTTTACTCAGGAGAACTCTTATGAAAATGAATTATTAATTATATTGAGTTGCAGATGCCACCCCATAAATCTGCCACTAATGTACCCACAATGGATATTCTGAATAGCCGGAAACTTTATTGCAAATTTACCTTGGATACAAGTGACTGCTAAGCAAACAAAATGTAATCCAGTACACTCCAGCTTTTGAAGCTGTGGAAGTAGTCATTCAGGTTCTCGTATCACAGTATAAATGGTAAAAGCATTGTTTTCTCTAAGGTGAAAAACTGCAGTATCTGGATCCATGACGACTCGGTATTCGAAGCCCAGGAGACATTTCGTGTACACTTGGGGGATCCAAAGGCGGACAGATCCACTGCGGCTCTGGTGGGCATGAATCGTGTTGCTACTGTCACCATCACCAATGATGAGGATGGTAAGTGAAGGAGTTTCTGGAGACCAGAGTTCCCCAGTTGCAGTCTTGGAAGGCCAGTTTGCCACCAAATTCCCAGATTGCCCTTCTTAAACACACCACTAAATCAGGCATGTTTGAGCAGAGAAATCTGCAAACTGTGTCGCACACTGGCTCTCCAAGACCGGAACTGGGGAACCCTGGTGTAGATTTACAATGTGACAGAAAAAAGCAGTAAAAGCAGCTGCTAAATTTTAGGCAAAGTAATTATCTGATCAGTGTGCTACTGGGATGGTGCACATCTGTTTTATAAGCACATACATCTGCTGATACAAGTGCTTGTACATCACTCACAGTATAATTAAACCCTTACTGCCTTCTGAAAGCAATTAGAGGAAGAAGACTGGGTATGGGTTTATCATTAGGGTTGTTTTGCTAGCAGTGTCTGCTGTCACCTACAGTTCCCACAGTTGAATTTGAAGATGCGATGTATGAAGTACAAGACCCTGACGTTTCTCAGGACACACGGGTTCTGGGCATAAAAGTGATCCGAAGAGGCGATCAGAATCAGACTTCCGTGGTGCGTTGCAGCACCATGGATGGCTCAGCCAAATCTGGTGTGGACTACAGTCCCAAAAGCTTGGTTCTCCAGTTCAATCCTGGTCAGTCTCTCTTTAAGTTAATAACCTGGGACATTTATTTGACTGCAGATTTATTCATTGCTGTTGTAGTTATGCTTACCGTAGTTACATTTGAAGATGTAAGATAAATATGATTGCTTTTCTTTAAAATTTAATTCACTTATGTAATTAATGTGTGGATTTATTGCTTATAAAAAAGTATAGTATATGATGAAATTTTTTCTTTTTTTCTGAAGGAATGGATCATATTTTCTTTAACATCGAGATTTTGTCCAGTGAAGGCCCAGAGTGGCACAAGACATTCTCAGTTATCTTAGGTCCGGGTGACCCTCAGGAGGCGGAACTTGGAGAGATCACCATGGCAACAGTCACCATCCTTCATCAGCAGTCTTCAGGAAATCTCATTTTTCCTGCCCCTCCCATTGTACGGGTTAATTATCACTTAGTACATGAAGACATGCGTTATAAAAGCTTTAAGGGGAACTGTGTTCCCTTTGATATCAATATTGATATTAATAAGATATGATAAAGTTAAATTTCACATCGTATTCATGCTAAGAGTGCTGATTTTTTCCCCCACAGGCAACAGCTTATGCTGACTGTTTGAAATGTCATTCACATCACTTCTCTACTACAAATATAAACATTCCCACTACCTACATGCTTTTTACTTAACTAAAACAAGCTTTTTTCATATTTCTCTTGATGGAAACGAATTCCTGTTTAATTGTGTAAGCATATTTTCTTTGGCTTGCAGAAATAAGAACTAAGCCGCCTTGGTTTGCATGTTTTGCAGGTGGTCTCCCTGTCTGATTATGACCATATCCAGGAGGTGCTGAAAGACAGCACTTTAAAGTCTCCTTCATCGGGATACCCCCTAGTATGTGTGATCCCATGTGATCCCCACCATCCTAAGTACTCTGTGATGATGAAGCGCTGCAGGGAGGAAGGAATCAACCACACCTCCCTCCGCTTTGGCTGGGAGGTGGCAGCCCCAACAGATGCAAGTGGGACCAGGTCCCCATTTGAAACAGTAACAGACAACACTCCTTTCACTAGTGCCAATTACATGGTGAGTCACAGGTCATATTACCTGCATTTACTACAAACCACGTGGAAAGTTCTCCAACAATGATCTTAGCTGCTATAAAATAGTTGTAAAGTTTTGATTGAAAATAGTTTGAAGGCGTACGCCCATATGTCCAAAATTTCCTGCATGATATCACTGACAATAAGTGCTGATTATGAACGGGTGGTGATTGGATGTCAGTGATGATGGACTGATGGTGATTGGATATCAGTGATGATGAATGGGTGGTGATTGGATATCAGTGATGATGAACCGGGGGTGATTGGATATCAGTGAGGATAAACGGGTGGTGATTGGACAACAGTGATGCCATATACATATGGCACACTTGCAAGCTTTGTAAGGTCATCAGAAGTACATTGTTGTAGTAGTTTTGTTAGCTATTCAAGCACTTATTATACCCTTATTACTAATTATAAAACACATAATACATACATGTGAAATTAATATTTACATTTTAACATTAGTTATTAAATTGTCAGTAGGCGTGAATGTGTGTGTGAATAATGTGTGTGCCATGTGATGGGTTGGCGTTCCATTCTGGGTTATACCCTGCCTTGCGCCTCTAGCTTCTGGCTCCGGACCACTGTGACCCTGAATAGGACAAGCAGGTATAGATGATGAATGAATGAATGAATGAATTGCTATCCACCTTGTTTAACATAGTGGGTTCTCAACCCTGCTTCTGGCAGGCAACAGTGTGCAGATGTCTAAGCTTTTTCTCCATTTTAAAAAGGTTATTATTGGCTTACACTAATAACCTCATTAAAGAGGAAGAGGACTAAATAGGTTTAATTAGCATAATAATTACTTTCATGGAGCACATAATTGCGCTGGTAGGCTGAAAGCTGGCTTATGTTGTGACCTGTCAGGACCAGGGTCGAGAACCACTTGTTTAATGAAATAATAAATTGGCTCACCATATTCAATTTCTAGCTGTCTGCACATCTGCTCTTTTGAAATTCCATTCCATTCCTTAGGCCTAATTGTTCCAATTTATTATCTGTACTACTTAATGCCAATGCATTTCTAACATTCAGTTTTTTTGCAAATACGGCTTTTACTTAGTTTCTCACATTAAATAATTTTAAACCAATCAACATTTTATCAGAGGCTAATAAGTGTGACTAATTTGGGGAAACATCAGCACCTCAGCACATGCCAGCAGCTGCGTGTTAAAGTATGCTGAAGAGGCCCCAGAGCCCACGGAGAGATTCCTACTCATCTCTGAATCCAAATGCGGCTCTACAACAAACAGAACAAGGTCTCTAATGGCGCTTTTCCACTGCATAGTACGGCACGACACGGTTCAGTTCAGCTCACCTTGGTTTGGCTCAGTTCGGCTCGGTTTGCGTCTCGACTGCAGTTTAGTGCCGCTTTAGAGTGGGCGGGATTATTCACGTGTCGTTATACTTGCGCCGCCTCTACTGCCGTGACATCATCGTAAACGCGCCACAAACAAACACACAAAATGGCGCTTTTCCACTGCATAGTACGGCACGACACGGTTCAGTTCAGCTCACTTTTGGGGGGGTTTCCACTGGGA
>JAODKM010000108.1:12398258-12412305 GCA_026780845.1 Petrocephalus sullivani | reverse complement strand
CCGAGCCGAACTGAGCCAAACCAAAGTGAGCTGTACTGAACCGTGTCGTGCCGTACTATGCAGTGGAAAAGCGCCAAAAGTGAATCTTCTCGGGTCACTAAACAAAGGGGTTTCCCTCTCTTTAGGCTAACCTTCATTCATAGTACTTAAACACTGAACATATATTCAGTATTATAATTCCTTATTCTGATGATTGACTGATACATGAGTGAGGTTACCAGTGTTTCATGTCCAACACGTGGCATACAAATGTGTTTTCTCTGTCGTACAGGTGCTAGATAGCATTTACTTTAGCCGACGCTTCCGGGTACGCTGTGTGGTCCAAGCCCTGGATGAGGCCAGCCAGCTGGGCACCCCACTGAAGAGTAACACTGTCACCATCAGCAGCGAGGGCTCCATCTGCCCAACCCCAGTGACTGCAGGAGGTGCCAGAGGCTTCCAGGCCCAGTCCTTCACTGGCACGCTCAAATACTTGGACGTCAAGCACAAAGAACATCCCAACAGGTCAGCAACTTTTTCCCTAAGAAAGATGTGAGATCCATTAGAAAGTTGTTGGATTAAATCTTAGGCTTACAGAAGTAGTGTATTTAAAGGTATCTTCTCTGTATGTTTCAAGAATAAAAATACTAAATATATGAGTATTTATGTAAGGCCATTAAAATCGGTCGATATTTCAGCTCCACAAATTTAATGGCGTCGTCGGAAAACAGAGAAGCTACTGATAGTGTCTCATTAAACATTGATGATGAGAAAGTGTGCCCTCTGGTTAAGGAAAATGCTGAGTAGCTAGGCTTCCTGCATTATAACTTAGCTCTGGGGTGGATTAGCTTCTCTGGGGGCCCTGGGCTGACATGGGTAGAGAGGCCCTGAGGTGGACATTTGAGCCAGTTTTTGGAGCCAAAACAGAGACAAGAGGGAATTAAAAATGATGGAACATCAATAATATGCTAATCAAAGGGCAGGATGCCAGCGGTAACACGTACTGATCAGAGTCGGGGTGGGAATGCTGTCGGTAAAATTCACAATCAGGGAGGAGGGGGGATTGTGCCTACAGATCAATCTGCCAAATTTTAAATATATTATTATAGATTGTAACATTTTAAGCGAAATTCCACCCCTGCTTAGCATTCTCAGCCAGATTTGTACTGTAGGTAATTCAGCCTAGGGTGGAACCATGACAGAATGCGTGTGTCCTATTGTGGAAGATCAATAGAAATTCTTTTTGCTGAGTGTTTTACAGATACTAGAGAGCTGTGGTTTGTGGCTCAGCAGACTGGGATACTGTACCTGTTATAGGAAGGTTGTTCATTCAAATCCCAGGGTTGGCAGAGTGATGACATCATTGAGCCCTTGAGCAAAGCTCTTACCCTGCTATTGCTCCAGGGACTGGCTCACCCTGCTTTCACTAAATATATATATATGTTTCTTTGAATAAAAGTGTCTGTTAAATACATGTAATGAGAGATGGACAAATAGCATTGGACTCCCACTTGCCTAAAAGTAAGAAGTTCTTACTTTTTGTCTGTGTTTTTTTTTTGTCTGTGAGGACAGTTCATTTGTAAGGTGCTTTTGTTACTTTGAATTCATCATTGTAAAAGTTTATTTTCTTGTTTTAAGTTTAACTTACAAGGTGGTTTGTTTTATATTATTTTAAGACTTTGTGATGTTTGAGTTTGACATAATCATAGCAGTTGGTCCATTGGACTCTTGGTGTCCAATTTGGGCTACTGTATATAAAATGAAATTAGTCAATATCAGTTATAGGAATTTTGTAGTGTTGCTAAAATTAACAAATTTTTATACCAGTTGGGCCCAAGTATTTATGACTAGAATAAAAAGGATAACCTCAGGAATCAATAATTGACTGATATTTGTCCTTCAGGATCCACATCTCAGTGCAAATCCCACATCAGGATGGCATGTTCCCCTTAGTGTCCACAATGCCTCTGAACAACTTACACTTGCTGCTGTCTGAGTCCACATATCGCCAGCATCATACATGTTCCAATCTTGTTACCATCAAAGATCTGCACGGCATAACAGGTGAGTAGGACATCCATCCATCTAGACTTAAAAAAACAGAACAACTTCTTTTCCAGTACAGGGTCACATACGGGGGCCGTGTAGCCTATCGGAGGCAACATAGGGCACATGGCGAGAGTACACCCTGGATGGAATGTCAATACTTTCCAAAAAAGAATCTACATGAGAACTATTGGGTACTCTCCTGCTGTTAACTAAACCACAAAATGAATGAATAATAGTTTTGCATTATATTTGCATTCTCTATCAGTTTTGCATTTAATACTCTTTCCTTTAATGATATGATATGTGCATTCTTCCTAAAAATAGTAGAAACTAACCAACTAGCAACAACCATATCTATTTACTTCTGTTTCAGAGACAGGTTTCTTGGACAATGTGGTCTTGGACACTCTGTCCCTGAGTGCTGGCTATGACCGGCCTTATCAGTTCAATTCCAGCGTGAGGGAAGTCAGAACAATCCGGCTTTACAAACACCTTAACCTGAAGTCCTGCATTTGGACCTTTGAAGCCTATTACGACATGGCAGAGCTTATCGATGTGTGCAGGGGCTCTGTCACGGCTGACTTCCAGGTACCAAAAGTTACTGATATCTTATTGGTTGGCTGGGAGGACACAGGGGCACCTCAGCCAATCCATGTGCCTGTTCACTTTCATCATCAGCTCACTTTATTGACTTAATCAGATCATTAATTTCATAAGCTATTAACTAGTCAAACAAGGTGCGCCTTCTGAATAAATACATGGGTATATTGTATGGTGACTGGCGTGGGAATGTTTAACAACACACCCATGTAAAATATCGTCTGGCAACTGTTGTCAAAGGTGCTATATAAAAATCAATTGAATCGAATTGACTGCAAATACTGAGAATAGGTTTTGAAATGGCACAGTTGACAAACTTTCACAGCCATAAAACCATAGTCTTGCAAAAACATCAACATAATGTAAGCATATTTTCTGGCATATTTGTAATTTATTGATTAATAAATTGTTTGTTCAGCCTAAAAATATACTGGACTCTGAGCAACCAAACTACTACTTAAGCCCATGTTTGTTTTTTGTTGCTTAATGTTCTATGAAATAAACTAAATACAGTACAATTACTAAGTGAAGCCATATGTTGTTTTCTAACATTCAATATCTTCTGCAATATACATATATAAAAAACTGTAACTTAGTTTTGCTAATGAAGAACTTTTCACCAAATTGACCTCTCATTATGTAAACTGCTGAGCAATGCTTTAGAATTATTACTGTATTCACACAGTTATCACTGAACAAAGTATTTAACTCCAAGGTTATTGTGTACTACATAAAATATAATATGCTCTATAAAAAGAAATTTACCTAAGTGCTGCACTATGATTTGCATTTGCTGTAACTATTATCAAGGTCAACATTGTGATTTAACTGCTTCTATTACAAGCAAAGTCAGCCAAACATGGAATTTGTATACAAGTTCTGTACCCACTAATTTACAGGCAAATATGTTTACCAATGCGTTGTCTATGACAGGTGAGGGACTCGGCACAGTCATTTCTCACCCTTCGATTGCCACTCTATGTGTCCTATATCTATGTGATGGCACCTCGTGGCTGGGCGTCTCTAGACCATCAAACGGAGATGCAGTTTTCCTTCTTTTATGACACCATGCTCTGGAGAACAGGTACACAGCCCCGTTAATGACTAGACAGGTTGAAATATCATCATGTCCTCTGAAATAATTCTAGGTACTTCTAGATACTTCTAGGTAATGTCTGTGGATTGTGTAGTACAACAGCCTGGAGATAACATAACACAGAAGGATGTCTGCTTTGAAAGTGATCAGATGTGGAACTACCTATTTATTCATTTTATATTCATTATTAAACCAAAAATACCTTATTGGGTCACACCAAAACCCCAGAGAAATCCTCCCACTTATATCTTTTGCTCTTTTCATTTCACTTCTCATCTCTGTACAGGCTTTAAATAGCTTGACCTGTCAACATTGTAATCAGTAAAAACTCAAGTAGAAAATGAAAAAGAAAATAGACTGCAGAAAAATGCCCCAGCTCACAGTTCTTGTTTGTTTTTTTAACATTTGTTAACTACTTCATAGACATGTCTTACCCTTTAAATCATGTATCTCCTTTTTCCATATGTTAGGTATACAGACTGACAGTGTACTCTCAGCTAAACTGCATATCAGTAAAATATATATTATAGAAGTTGGACGGCTAGTGATTGAATTTAAAACGGAAACAAAATTCAGAGGTATGTTTCACATTACGTTTTAATGTGATGTGTTTGTACAGTACCACACTTGCCTGACATATATAATATTATGGTGCATTTTCTGTGTGTTTAAGGTCAGTTTGTCCTAGAGCACCACACACTCAAAGGTCAAAGGTCACACGTGATGGCCCCAGAGCACCTGGGAGGAGTCAGCTTTGATCTGCAGCTCCTGTGGAGCAGCCAGTCCTTTGACACGCCACACCAGCTCTGGAGGGCTACCAGCTCCTACAGCAGGTTGGCCAGCAGCTTTTGGGATACTGAAAGGGTTTGAATGTAGTGCATCCGGTCTGTAGGCAGCTCCCTGAGTGTACCTGCTGTGCATTTCAGGAAGGATTACTCTGGAGAATATACTATATTTCTAATACCATGCACCGTCAAGCTTACCCAGTCCTGGATTGACCCTGGAGACAAGCCCCTATCTTGCACAGCACATGCCCCTGAGAAGTATGCCGTTACACCGCATTTTAAATGTTTCACTCATTCAGAGCAAACACAACAAAACTCCTCAGTAGCTACCTAACAATTTGCCTAGTACCCTAGCTCATAAATACAGATCATTGTATAATGTATTGTTCTATACTAGGTTCCTGGTTCCAATTGCGTTCCAGCAAACAAATCGCCCAGTTCCTGTTGCCTACTCCTTAAACACAGAATTCCATCTCTGCAATACTGAGAAGGTATTCATGATGGACCCTGCCACTGTGGACATGTCCATGGCTGAGATGGACTATAAAGGAACCTTCTCCATGGGTATCTGGCCTTTTTATGGTGTTTTCTCCTGCTAACAACGGTTGTAAATATGCAATATGAATATTGACAGACAGACTTCTATTATTGCTTGAGGTTTAGTCTTTATTGAGTTGTAAGGCTGCGTTTCCCTAAAATCCTGCTGTTAACCAACTGACCCCCCCCCCCATGCTCATACTGTAAATAGCAACGAAATTACGCTATGCGAAAGCCTTCTTTCTGTCAATAGGATATTCACAGGTAAATTTTATTTGTAGCTGATTCATAGACAGGAGCAAGTTTACAAGAACAGTCTACTTTATTTCAGCTGTATTATTTGAATAACCTTTCACATAATGGGTCCTCATGCATCCCGTACCTGACTACAGGCCAGATGTTGTACGGCCGTGTGCTGTGGAAGCCTGAGCAGAGCTTAAGCACGGCCTACACCCTGCAGCTGGAGAAGGTGTACCTCTGCACTGGGAGGAATGGCTATGTTCCCTTCTTCGACCCCACAGGAAGTCTGTACAATGAGGGTCCCCAGTATGGCTGCATCCAGCCCAACAAGCAGCTCAAGCACAGGTTCTTGCTCTTGGTAGGTACAATATCACAGTCACAGTGGCTCTCAACCTGTTTTTACCCAAGGACCTCCTGTGTCCAGGAAAGCATTTTTAGGTCCCCTACACACTTTATGATTTTGTTACTCTTGTACACATTCTGCAATGATGACAAAAAATTGCAAACAACCTAACTTCTTTTGAACATGAGTCAAACAAGGATTCACTCCACTATGTCCACCAACACAGTTTATGACAGTTTATTTCTTAGTTTATGATATTGCTCCTAAAACAGTGAATGGTTAATATAATTGTACTAAATTTAGAACATATATGGCTCTAAAATCATAAACCTGACAACCATGCACTTAAAATATTGAAAAGCCCTAATTTTCAAAACTCTAATTTCGATGGACAGCTAAAGTATTTTGATACAAACGATATTGTGTCATGATTGTACTGTCATAATTTTTTCTACGCTTGTCAAATAACTTGTGCGGTCTTTGCTGACGACCCCTAGTGGGTCGCACAGTATAACACATTGATAATGAGCTCATTGGGTAGTATTGTGGCTTCATACCTACAGGCTTGCAAGTTTGAATCCAAAGACTTACTGGCATCTCCAAAATTGTCTGTGTGTCTGTGTGTATGTACCCTGTGATAGAGTGGCATTCCATTTAGAGAGAAACCTAGATCTGTACCTTGTGCTTCCTGGGATAGGCTCCAGACAACAAAATAATGGATGGGTAAAACAGCAGAGGAAGTTTGTCAGCCATATCGTAGCATGCTTCTGAAATTGACATGCTTGCATACTAAATTGACATTCTGTGCAAATATTTGCTTAATTATTTCACTTACAAATGTAAAATGAGTCATATTTATAAAGTAAGATAGAGACTTTAACAACTTCTTTATTCTATATCGCTATATTTAAGGACCGTAAACAGCCAGAGGTGTGTGACAGGTACTTTCATGAAGTGCCCTTTGAGGCCAAGTTTGCATCTGAAATGGCTGATTTGCAGCCCATGACACTGATGTCTGGAGTAGACGGTTTCACAATGAAGGTCGATGCCCTTTACAAGGTAAGCCCATGCATCATACCTCTGTCTACCTATTTCTGTTGAGGAATGGCGTAAATCTCTGGCTGTTGTGATTCTTTTAAAGGTGGAGACAGGGCATCAGTGGTACCTGCAAGTGATTTATGTAATCAGGCCACAGGCTGTTTCTGGTCCAAGGACCCAGCGCTCTTTGACAAAACACCTGAAGCAGCTCCCCGGTGACCTGGTGGAGGAGCCAGTTCATCGTTTCGCTGTGGATGAATCCCTCGTGTACGACAATGAAGGTGACCACATCAAGAATGGGACGAATATGAAAGCACTGAGACTGGACCGAGAAGTAGCCACTTTCTACCCACAGACAGAGGCCTCTATTGGTGGCGGTATTGTGGCCATTATACTGGTAGTCCTGGTCCTGCTAACGGTTTGCATATTATTTAAGAAGCACAGGTGGAGTGGCGAGAAGTCAACTAGATATGTATCAGAGGAGTATCCTCTCGATACCAAGGTGGAGGTGTGCCTAGAAAAAACCTTCCACAGCATGCACTGTACTGTCAGGAAGGTCAACGTAGTCAACATGACACAAGAGGCTTCTAACCTCAAAGTGAAACAGGTTAACCTGGAGGTCAAACTTCATGGCAACCTGGAAGATGGAACTGAAGTTTGACTGCGGATGGGAGTATTTTTCTATTGTTTTTAAATAACAAGACACTAGTGTATTTTTTTATATGATTTAAAAAATGGAAAGGAAAGATGGAGACATAGGCTCAGTTTAGGCTGAGGCACATTCCTACTCGGTCAGAATCCTTGGTAACTTAAACACAAGGCTGCAGACTTTATTTGAATATGAAATAATGTTATTTCAAGGGATAAAACCAATAGTTTGTTTGCCAAATCAAAGTGCCGAGTGACATTCTCATGAATAAATTGGTGAAATTTGCAGACACGAAATTCAGGTTGTCTAGCCGACATTCAATTTACAACTGAAATAAAAACATGGTTGAACAAATAAAATGCAAGTACTGTATAAATGCTAAATAACGAAAAAGGAATCCATACTTCATGTACTTTGAATAAAACTCAAACCTTGTTCAAGCAGGACTTAATAATTTACATTGAGATAATGAAGTAAAAAATCAAAATCCCAATTATATCGTGCATATAAAATACTGTCAAGGGAGATCATGTTCAGCCAGAAGAATGGATTATTCATACCCTTATGCATAATGCTATCGACTCTATAAAAGGATTTCTGCATTTAAATCATATCGTAAAAGCCATAGTCCTGATCTCAGAGGGTTTTTATACCTAGGACACCTACATTTTTAATTCTTGAGAAATGGAGGATGAAACGGAACCCAATCATATGAAACCCATAGAGACGCAGATAAATTCAATGCAGAGGATTAATTTTAATTGTACTTCAAGAGAGCAAGGTCACTGATGGAACCAGGGTGTTTGGATGGAAATATGTTTGGAAGTTAAGAAAACAAGTATGGGTTTAATTTTATTATTATTATTTGTTTTTAGCAATTTAGAGGAGGCAGTCAAGTCAGTATTTAAAGATATCCTGCCAACACCAAATAAGATGTTAGCTGCCTCTGATCTATGTAAACATCTTCTGTTCTTGCTTTCTTAAAAGGTGCTCGAGCTTCCAAGCTGTTTTGGTCATTTGAGCAAACAAACTACCTCATACCTACCACTGATGTCCTTTAGCCAAAGCTCTTGTTCTGTTCTTAGTGGTACTTTGCGTTCATAGCTGAGTATGACTGTACGTTATTTTAATTGACCATTTGTGATTTGCATTTCTTTTTACAATTCTGTGATCAGACAATACATGGACAATCTGTGGACACTTTTCTACTATAGCCATCTTATTTCACTTTGTCCACATATTAATGTAACTTTTTTTAGACAGTGCATCAAACTGTGTCCAAGTAAAATCTGAAAGTCTTCTGCATTGTGTAATAAAGTTGTGTGTTGACTGTGAGAACTGAAATAACACTATGGACTGTAACTTTTAAGTAACATTTTGTCATTTTACTTTACATGTTGTCTCTCCAAATAGGAATATACATGTTTTACTTTACATGTTTTACTTTACATGTTGTCTCTCCAAATAGGAATATACATGTTTTACTTTACATGTTGTCGCTCCACTAATAGAAATATATCAGCTAAATCTGTATCTGCCGCAGCCTCCTAGACTTCACTCCGTCCCCGTTTTCTTGCCCTGCGTATTATATTTTCACTGTGTACTGTATTGCGAGGCATATTTGTGTATCAGCAACAAAAATAACATTTGTGATAGGAGTATTGTGGTACTGGAACTGAAGCCACATCATCTCAGTCTTCAGAATGTATTGTCAGAGAATTAAGTAAAGTTTGTTTCTACAACCAGCACTTTTCTTTTTCTCAGCAATGCATCTCTAAAGCATTGATTCTCAACCCAGTCCTCAGGGAGCCCCAGCAGTCCACGTTTTTGCTCCTACCGGGAGCAGGGAGGGGGGTCCCCAACGATGGGGTTTGAGCAACACTGAACTAAAGCAAGTAAATATTGTCATGTTCCATAAAATATTACATCACTTTAAATCCAATGCCACTATGTAACCTTCTTAATTAAAATATATTAAAGATTGGTAATGCGTTTAAATTTAATGAAAATCAGTAATAATAATCAAGCGGTGCATGTGTAAATGTATAAATGTGTCTCGCTTTACACACAGCACAAGCAGGGAGGAAGAAGGCCTCAGTACTGCCCACTGAGCCACCATCCTGATCAGTAATCACTTAAATTTAATCCATCAGTTAAGACCACAGATGAATATTTATGTCCATTACATTACAAGCTTAATATTTATTACCACCTATATAGCTGCAAGGCCTCCTTCTTGAGAGTACTGTCATACATGTAAGATGTCCAGTTCTGAAGAAATATTTGCCTCATTTTTTAACTGCATATTGTAATGATAGATTAAAATTATGCTTAATATCATGAAACCTTATCTCTAACCATTCAATTAGAGACTTGCTAATATGTCTAGTATTATTTCTTTCTATCCTCTGATTCACCATTATCTCACTGATAAACAAATTCCCATAACCTGGGTTTAGTTTTGACTTCACGAGACAGTGGGGGCAGCTGAGGCGAGAGATCACTGCAGATACTTGCTTTGGTGACTTCATGTAAATTTTGCTTTGTTAGACATTTTGGCAGGAAGGCTGCTCCTAGGATCATTCAACATTACGATCACATATATACTCTACTTATGAAAAACTGCAGTTCACTGGAGTCCCAGAGACTTATAAATGACAGAGGGCTTCCAAAGATGCATGCTGACATCTTCACTGTGTTTTTGAAAAACATTTGGCCCAAGTCAAACTTAATTCTTTACCAAAGTACAGTATTCAAACAGCACTTATTTCAGAAAACAAATGCAATACATTTCTCCTTCTTAAGCATCACATTTACTTGCCTTATGTCACGACACAATGCTTACTGGTTAAAAGCATTTTTGTTTGAGGGGGCATGTATATCGTGACATCGCTTTGGGCTCACATGCAATAGTCACGTGAAAGGATGCAATGTAAAAAACATTTAAAAATCATTTTTAAATAATAAAGATGTCATAATTTAAATCAAGCCTAGCACTGTTCAGGGGACAGTTCCCTAACTAAACAATACCAAAGAAATAACTGATCTATGTGATAAAATATCTTGTCTCAGGCATGACTACAATCTTCATTAGGTACGTTTCAACCTTACAAATCTGCAGTGAATTGGCCTCAGTAATGTGTGGATTCATAATAAGAGATAAGTAAATAATTAAGAGTGCGTTCCAGATTTTTTTTTTTTTTGTTTGGGGGTGGGGGGGCTGTCCTCCCCAAACTCCCCTATCTGCGAGGACCCTGGTGACAATGCAATCCATCACACCAGGGCATCTGCCCCCTGAAACCAGCAGTCCCAACACGGGGAACCAGGGGGATTTAGGTGACTGACTGGATGGATGGGTCCAAGGTAAGGTGGACCAGGATACACAAACAGACAGCTAGTGGCACAGCACACTAGCTCCCAAATGCCAGATACTTGGGCCCATGAATCTCGGAATCAGAAACCCCTAAACAAGGTGAACAAGAATCATGATCCCCAAGCAACCCAAACCACCACCTGCTGGCAGCTGACACGTATGAAGGAAATGGACTAACTCCCTCAAGCCCCATAAAACAAACCTCTGTCTGAGAGCCAACTGAGCCCTGTGCTCTAAGAACAAAGACAATGACTGAGCCATAAGAGATGCACGGTTCTGCTTAAATAAGGATTGCCTTTACTTACCACCAGCCGTGAGCAGGTTCACCTGAGGAACAGGTGTGACATCATATACACAAACAAACATACAAATGGAAGAAACAACCTTTTTCTTAAATTGTTTGCTGCTACAACACACAAAAATGACAGTCAAATATATTCAAATAAACAAATAAAATGGGCATGTCATATTATGCAAAACTGCTCTAGAAACACTCTGGTACAATTTTGTCAGATAAATATCTCATGGAATTCACCCTTTGGAAGTTTGCTGAGCTCGACGTTCTAGCTGGAAGCACTAGGCCCATCCCAGGACATGCTCAGAGGACTGCAGGACACCAGTCTTGATTAAAATAATTAAAACACACACACACAAGGATGTCTAATAAGCATGACATAGTCATGTGCTGAAATTTTGTAAATGCACAAAAACATCATTACATGGAGCAGATCTAGCATGGCAGCGAGGGGTCTGTGGGCAGCACTGTCACCTCTCTCCTCAAGGGTTGGCTATTCTCTCTATCTGGGGTTTGCATATCTCAACAAGTCTTATGTACTTCCCCTTTAGTCTAAAAGCAGACAGTCAGATGAATTGCCAAAATGACATCTCTAACTTGCCCATTGTGTACATGTCATGTGATAGATAGGTAGGTATCCAATCAAGAATGTCCAACTGCCCGTTGCTACCTACAAAAGGCTTCACTATTTTATAGGTCCTATAATATTGTACTGGATAATACTTGACTTGTAAGCAAACTTGAATAAACTTTCAAAAATCTTACATTTTTACAAACAAAATCAACTTGAATATATTGTAGATATATTTGTGCGGGGTTACCAGCTCTCACGCTTTCTGACTCCTAGGCTGATCGGCAAAACTATAGTCCATTATAATCCTAAAATTACCTACATCAAAAGTGTGTGGGTAGTTTGCAAACCATATACAGGTGCTGGTCATATAATTAGAATATTTTCAAAAAGTTTATTTATTTCAATAATTCCATTCAAGAAGTGAAACTTGTATAATAAATACATTCATTCCACACAGACTGATATATTTGAAGTGTTTATTTCTTTTAATTTTGATTAAAACTAATGACAACCCTAATTCAGTATCTTAGACAAATTAAAATATTGTGAAAAGGTTCAGTATTGAAGACACCTGGTGCCACACTCTAATCAGCTAATTTACTCAAAACACCTGCAAAGGCCTTTAAATGGTCTCTCAGTCTAGTTCTATAGGTTACACAATCATGGGGAAGACTGCTGATTTGACAATTGTCTAAAAGACGACCATTGACACCTTGCACAAGGAGGGCAAGACACAAAAGGTCATTGCAAAAGAGGCTGGCTGTTCACAGAGCTCTGCATACTGCTACTGAGTGGTCCAAAGTTATGTTCTCTGAAAGTAAATTTTGCATTTCCTTTGGAAATCAGGGTCCCAGAGTCTGGAGAAAGAGAGAGGCACAGAATCCACGTTGCTTGAGGTCCAGTGTAAAGTTTCCAGTCAGTGTTGGTTTGGGGTGCCATGTCATCTGCTGGTGTTGGGCCACTGTGTTTTCTGAGGTCCAAGGTCAACACAGCTGTATACCAAGACGTTTTAGAGCACTTCATGTTTTCTGCTGCTGACCAACTTTATGGAGATGCAGATATCATGTTCCACAGGACTTGGCACCTGCACAGCGCCAAAGCTACCAGCACCTGGTTTAAGGACCATGGTGTTACGTTTATGGGAGGAACGACCCATGATGGCAGGCTGCTGGGGTTTTTAAGCCCTTCCAAGGGGCGTTTATTAGTGAAGCCGGGGTACAGACAAGAGCAAACACCACAGAGAGCACGTAAGGGCATCTACAACGACCGCCCGGGGAGCCTTGACAAATTTTTAATCAGATTAATCACAGGGTTTCTGTGAATTAATTTTGATTAATCACAATTAAATATCATTAATTTTTAATCTATATTAATCACATTTCATTTTGCATAAGCAAACAGACTCAAGAAAAAAGGGAATATATATAGTATATGCACTTAACATGTTTATTGAACATCTTGAACATTCCTGTTAACAAAAAACTCTCTCTAAACATTTATCCACATTAATGTGGCCCTGTTACTCCTCTTTCAGCCAGTTACCAAGACAAACTAACTTGTTGACATTGTCCGAGAGGAGAGCTGACCGCTTCTTATTACAATGATGCCTGCAACTGAGAACAGTCTCTCACATGGAACAGTGGTTGCAGGAGTGGCAAGATATCTGCAAGCCAGCAGTGCCAGCTTGTCATGAGCTCCTGAATGAGCTGACCACCACTCCAAGGGACAGTCCTGCATACTAATGATCGGCTCTGCTCTGTACAAGTCTATGATTCTGTCAGGCAGCAACTCCTCATCTGATTCTGAATCTGAGCCCATCTGTAAAAGACTCATTTTCTTGGGTAACTCATCTTCACAAGTTTGTCGAGGTGGGCATTGTTCATGCAGTAGTCTTCCAAGTGTGGTCCATACCCTCCCTCTGTCACTCTTGGGGAGGCACTTCAAGTCCTTGAAACGAGGATCCAAAGCTGTTGCAATCTTGAGCCATGCATTGTTGATATAGTTTTGACGGGAGGTTAGGTCTTCTTGTTTTAAACATAGCTACATATGCAGGGTCATCATCAGGTTATCATCTTCCATATTGAGTTGATTGGTTCTGCTGCCTGTCACTACCAGATCAACTGCCCATTCGCATACAGTATGTGCGAAGGTAACTCTACTTGGACAAACTGGCCGAAATGTGTTGACAGAGATATTTCAGGGATTTTGAGTCATACTGCACTGCAGATGGGTTAATTGCATTAAACATTTTAATCAGATTAATCATGATTATGGATTAATCCACGTTAACGCGTTAATTTTGACAGCCCTATATATATATATATATATATATATATACAACCTCAAATCAGAAAAAGTTGGGACAGTAGGGAAAACGCAAATAAAAAAAGAATGTAGTGATTTCTACATATACTTTGACTTGTATTACATTGAAAACAATACAACAGCACATTATTTAATGTGTTCCTCATGAATTTTACTGTTTTTTA
>JAODKM010000108.1:12376257-12393013 GCA_026780845.1 Petrocephalus sullivani | reverse complement strand
TCCCCAAGCGAGCTTGATGGGCCGAATGGCCTCCTCTCGTTTGTATATTTCTTATGTTCTTATGTTCTTATGTTCTTGTCTATACCTCATTTTAATTTGTCCCTTCACGCAAACAGTGAAACGTCATAAATAACTTAATAAAACACTATATCTTTGTATTGAAAGTCCCTTTTTAATATGTACATTTGTATATAAATAAAAATGCAAGTCATCATGGGTTTTTTAAATGCATAGATTTATGCCACGGGCATTTTTTTACTGTTTCTAGAGAGTAAAAAATGGCATGTGTATTTTGTCTCACGGTGTATACCCCGATGGCATTCCATAGACTTTCTCCTCAATTGAACTGTTGTTCTGTTGTTGGGAACTTATGTTCTGCGGCACTTTCTTTAGCGGAGCATCTCTACCTTCCCATTGGTTGCCGCTGTATCGCGTCATAGCTCATTACCATAAAGATGATCGGGCTTCAGCTTCGTTTTGACGCTCTCCCTGCCCAGATTGCGCTGTGCCGCTCCTCGACACCCGCCGACGCGCCCTCCCATAGAGAATGAATGACTTCCGGTCGCCACTCGTGGTGTGAACACAGCATAAGACTCTTTCACAGTACTGTATGCCATCACTGTAATGTGTTCAGAGTGGTCCCTGGTTGATTGTGGATGTTTCTGGTTACAGTGAAATGTGTGAAGAGTGTACCAGCCTACATGGCTGAAAGGCTGCACACATGCATGAAGGTGGGTAGCTTTGGGCAGCATTCTGTATTTACATTGTAAATTTGCCCTTGTCCACGGCTGCCTTTCACAGTGCTACTAACTGATGATATAATGCTACTTTCAGCACATATGCAAATAATTCTTGACTTGTATGAGGTATTGCTGCTACAGTGTACATCCTGTCCCATGTTAAGATTTTTGGAGTCCTGGGGATCGCCTATACAGATTGCTGATGCAGTGGCATTAATTTACTGGTGTTCCATAGGGTCTTGGGACAGATGACTCTGCTCTGAGGAGAATAATAGTCAGTCGCTCTGAGATTGACATGCTGGACATCAAGGCTGAATTCAAAAAAATGTATGGCTATTCACTGCACTCTGCTTTAGAGGTATGTCTTCATAAGTCATGGCTTGCTAACATAATCAGAATTCTGCCCACGGATTTTTCCCCCAGAACATCAGAGTTTTATTAATGTGTATAATATATCAGACTAGTACAGTATTACAACACAAGTCTGTTATAAATCATATAATAATCTAATAAACAATGCTCATTATGATCTAAATGCAAAACAGATTATGCAGCCCTTTATTTAAAGTGATTTGATTAAACATTTCCTTATGAATGGGAAATGGCCTGGTGTGGCTTGCCAATTAAGAAAAGGCAGCAGCTAATCTGATCAAATTAAATACATAAGTACAAATATCAAAAGCACATGTTTTAATCATTCTGTTGAATTTATTTCAGTGCAGGTATTTAGGGACTGTCGGGATGGATATATAATTTTTTCTTTCTTTTCAGTCTGAAACTTCAGGGGATTATAGCAAAACTCTGCTGAAGATCTGCGGGGGAGAGTAACTGTGAACCTTGTCGAAAACAGTTTTCTTTAAGCTTTATAATGATATGACCAGCTACTAACTTAATAGTAGAAACTATAACAAAGTATGTAAGTGTTAAAACGATTGCAGTTTTATTAACCATTCCCTAAATAGTGTGCACATGCATATATATGCATATATAAAATATACATACAGACTATTAACATCAAAATCTCCATTATATATGAATTTCTAATATTCTTTTTTAATTGAATTGAATTTATAGCCGTATTGAACATCACCCCAAATTTGACTTTTGTTGCTATGTAAAGGAATGTGACTCTTATTTTTTACCCAGTAGATGGCAGCAAAAATAAAAAGAAATTCATGAAAATAAATCATTTTGTGAATCTTCATTAACACGTGCATATTAATATGTGTGACACATATTTTATTTTAATATATTTTAACATGTATGCCTAGAAGGACCCCATGCTCCTAGTGAAGTCGCCTGATATTCCTGGATTTTCACAAATTTTCTCACCATATATATATGTACTCACAGAGATATTTCAAATTTCAGTTTTATTAGTCACATAGTTATAATGAGTACAGAGTGCAGTGGAATTCATGGTGGCCTAGCCACAGACTGTACAAAAAGAAAGACATACAGATGAGAGAAACCACACATACAAACATTAGACATTACATAATAATCATAAATATCTATGGTATGCAACATTGACAGTAAGTGGAGTTAGTGGAAGACTTCAGAATTAAGTTTTTGTTTATGTACTGTACATGTGTGGTTTAAGTGGGCTGCTGAGAATGTTGTGCATTGGTGTGGAGATCATGATCACTATCCTCATTTTGAACCTGTATCGCCTGGGGACAGAAGCTCTGCCCCAGCCTCTCTGTGCTGGCCTTCAGGCAATGAATGCCTTTTCCCAGCCTCAGAGAAGAAGCCTCGGCTGGGCTAGCTGTGCTCCTTAATCATCTTTGTGGCCCTGGGTCTGCACCGTCTGCTGCAGACCTTCAGGAGGTTGGGGACTGTCTGATTGCGTGCTCGGCTCACCGCACAACCTTCTTCATAGACGTGCGGTCCTGCTGTGCGCTGCTCCCAGAAGAAGCAGTGATACACCCTGTCAGGGTGCTTACGATTGGGGCAGTGTAGAAATTATTTAGTATTGAGCGATGCACCCTGAAGTCAGGTACTGGGTTATGTGCATGGTACTTAAAGCTCTCCACTAAAGCACCATCGATACTGAAGTGGTGGTAGGTCTCAGCTTCACTTCCTCCAGGTAGGCCTGCTTGTTGTTAGTGCTGATCAGGCCTACCACGGCTGAATCATCTACAAACTTGAAAACGACGTTGGAGTCATAAGTACCTATGGTATTACATATGTTTAGACTTATTAGTTTATAAGCTGTATGTCAAGTGTTGTCTAAACTGTGGAAGTACACATGATGTAGAATAATAAGACAGCATGATAATTTACCTGAAATATGCAAGTATGTGTAATACACTGCATGGCAGTACAGAAATGGCTGGTGTCAGTTGACATTATAGGTGGCACACAATTACTTTTATGCTGTACAAATATAAGCCCCTTTCAGACTGCCACCCAGAAGGTTTCTAGACATTACCCGGAGGGGCTGTGTGAACGAATGTGTGAGCATGTGTGAACAAATATGTCCAAGTCTTAATTAAACAGACTTAGTCTGAGGAAAATTAAGCTTTTTGGCAAAGACAAAAAGGCCTGACTTCCAAAGAGAGAAGCTTGTGTTGAGAATGTGGCGATGTTTACTGTAAAATAGGATGCTGCCGTTTTCTTGGTTTGGGTTTATTTTGATTTCGACCATGACCTTGTGTCTAGGCTATACCCCGCGGTCTTGAGACCAGTGAAGCTTTGAAAGATGGATGGATATGTGAATAGAATATAACTATGGCATTTACAGCATAACAGAATACGAACGTGCATCTCACTCTGAAGCCCTTGTGGTTTCACAGTGTCGATTTTCATTAGTCTGACGATATACATGCATAACGTATTAATAAAAACAAAGGTTAATAATCCCTGCAAGCATACTAAGTACAATGATTACTGCCTGGATGTGAGGCTGAAAACATAGTCATGCATAATAAGGTACTGATATTTAATTTAGGTAACATGATTTTCTGCAAATCTATAGCAAGTCTGTCGTTTCCAATAATGTGGGTTAAATTATAACAATAATTAATATTTTTAACAATAAAGATTATTAATATTTACTAAGTATGATAACAGAGCAAATGCCCAGCAAACGATATAATGTAAATGTAAATGTAAATGTAAATATAATGAACTAAAAGCTTCACAAGCTACACGCGTACAACCAACCTAAAGCAAATGCTTCTCCTGTTATAAGCACTTCAAATCAGCACGCCTCTGATTGTATTGGTCTGTCCATTTAGCAACTATAATTGCGAAACGCGTGTAGTAATTGTACCGAATTAATATTTTAAATCAGATAAATCTATGTATTTTAATCACACAGACGCCTTCGGGGCAGATCTTGTGTGGAGGGTTCAGTGTTTCCCTGTGAGAAAGGCGACCCTAAGGGCTTGACAGTAAGCGCAACAGCTGTAGTGCTAGGAAAAGTTTGCAACAAAAAAAAAATCTATGCGATGTCAGGCAGGCAAGAAAGCGAAAGCGGATCATGTGAGAGCGAATGAATAATCTGTTACAGATGAGGATAAATAAACAAGTTAAAAAGCTGACAGGGCATGCCTTTCTCTCTCATAGGATAGGGGCACCTTCCGATCGAACAGCACTGTCCTCCGCGCCTTGACTGGCAGTCTAACTGCACATTTAATTACTTTCCTCTTATGTCCGAGCTGCTCGTTAGTTTGTTCAGTTACTGTATCTACTGTATCTACTGACGTAAAAAAATCGGCACACAAAAAATAATTCTATGCAGGGTCTTTTTAAACGGTAATTGGAAGAAGCGATGGTGCTCGGCGCTGTAGTTCGTAGTCAAAGGAAGGGGGAACCAAAGGCAATGGGACTGATCTGCTAGCGTGGTGCTCGGGCTGCCCGCCGATGGACGTGGATTATCGTCGAGTATAAGCGGCTTGTATCCGAGGTTAGGTACGGACCGGTGCGTCTTCAAACCGCGATTGTTAATTTACGTGTTTCTTTAGTTTGCGCTCATATACCTTGAAACGCGCCGGAAGAGTAGGAAGTGTGTATGGACAGATAGGGGAAACTCGGCGGCGGCTAAAACAAGCTTTATATTGAAGACTTTTAAAATTATCCTTCTGAGAATGAGGAAGTTTTCTCGTATACCTAAACTGGAAAGCGATGGGCATGGCGCTGGATGCACATCGGGATTTGGTTCTGGACTGGGCAGCTATATTGGGAAAGTCTTTGCTGTCGGACGGTACCAGGTCACGGTGGAAAAACTTATCGCAGAAGGTATTGTATTGATTTCGAATCGCCAAAACCCTTTCCTCTTTATGATAAAAATATGGGGCATTTTTATGTATGTAATGCAGGAACGCATCACTGGGACTTCTTATAAATGATTTCTGCTATATATATATATATATATATATATACTGTACTGTACTGTATGTTCTTTTATGCTTACTGTCCATAAGAGACACACAAGTTTTCTGATTAAGCAGGCCTACAACTTGATCCCAGAATTAATGGCTATATAATAACTTATAACAAGGTATTAGCCGTTAGTGATGTCTCAATACTGGGGAAAATCCCCATGGAATATTCTGTACTCTATAACATTTTATGAACTGTGCAATAACAAAGCACTCTGCTATTAGATAGTGGCGTAGGTAATGCAATAGGTAGTGTATTGCGGGGGCCAAACAATGGAATTTATAATGACAGCTACTATACAATAAAAGATGAAGTACATCTAGATTTAAAGTTTTCACTTTGCGGTCATTTTCAGGTTGCCTGTCTTGTGCATTAGGGTAAGGTTTAGTTACGCTCTAGATGCTATATTTAAGGTTCTGAAGCAATGGTGTTGTCACCTTTGTGGAGCCTGAAACAAAACGCCCAAATTTAAGCATAACACAACATTTTTTTCAACTGAAAGTGAAAGTAACAGTCAGCAACTGTAAAGTACCAGGGATTGCACTGGTTTAGCTGTTGCGGTTACTCATCAGCACCTGGAACCTTCTGTTCCTTGGGCCAAGAGCCATAGAAGCAGGATTCTTTTCTGTTTTTGTCACTGCTCTTCTTGGAGGTGCTGATGATTGTTTTCGTTCTACTCTAAAATATGACTTGTGGCTGTGAAGGAGAAATGTCGTCTCTGCACACAGTAAGCAGTATTGTTGTCATTGGGTTCTATAATGGAGGCGAGATTTTACTTGTTACGTGATGATACATGTTTGAAATACAACCATAAAAATGCTACAGTAAACCATTCATAGCTTTAATAGAGAATTGCATACTTATTGCATACTGTTTATTATAGGTTAATGTTTGGAGCTGAAATGTATTATATAGCTCTGGGAAAACATTAATTATGCTTCTTGAGAGCCATAAATTCTGTTCATTAGTTCATGATCAACTGTTTACAACTATGAGCTAAAATTTGCATGTTCTCTTGTTTGCGGATTACTAAATTATTGGGGATACTTCTAACGTAAGGGGAACCTTCAACCTTCCTTATATTAAATGTGCTAAGAAATAGTTTTGATTAAATCATTTCTGATACAGGAAAGTTTTTTATAATTTTTTTTTCTTCTGGTGATTATTTTGGATGTCTTATTCTTGAGTAATGTGAGAGTTCCATGTTAAAATGCTGATTGAGTCATTTGCCATCCCTGTGTCTGGGGTAGCTTGGTGAGTGATTTTAGTGACCTTATACCTACATTTTTCTCTTGTAAGTCTCTCGTAAGATTCCTTTGGAATGGTGCCAAGTACAAGGAGTACCTTGCCTTACTTACCAACATAGGCTCTGGATCAATGGTACCCTATCTAGGTAAATGGTTGCTAATAATGGAGGGTGGAATTTTAGCACGTGAGAATTCAGTCTCTCTCCTGGTGATGGGAACACGAGAGGTTTACTGTGGGTGAGAGAGAAAACAGGAACATGTGATAGGAACATGTGATAGGAACATGTGATAGATGGATTGCATCTACATCTCAGTGTTATAAAATAGTTGTTAGGGCTATAGCATTATGTATCATAAATCGTAGAATGTGGCAACCAAAATGTTATAGTCAATACAATACACTCATGTTATCAATATTTAAATAATAATAATGTAACTGTGCCTCCTTGATGCCAGAAATGTAAAAATTGAACTATGAACATTTTTTGTGAAATGTCGTTTGGTAACAGGAGTATCACAGACCTTCTCAGCTAGTGGGTGATTCCAGGTAGATCCGGGTTGTTATTTCTATCTCATCCTTTCTTATGACCTAAAAATGTTGACCTATTTAGTGGGAATGGCTCTGCGCTCGCCCTTGTTCTGACGACTAACAATAGCCTATGTGCTACCTGAAGAGAGATTTTCATTATAATGATATCCATTTGAGTGATATTTGGTCCAATTTTGTTGGCGGAATAGCCACAGGGATTGTCCTTTTTAGATTTTTCTGATTTTTTTTTTACTAATATATATATCAAATGTAAGAACTATGATAACTTATAGTGATAACTTATGATAACTTATAGTATATTTATAGTTGATGAAAACCTGTTTTAATTAAATAAAATAACAACATGGATTCAAATTTCCCAGGTCTTCATTTTATTTGAGAGGGAGATATGCAGAAGAAAATACATACAGTATATACATTTTAAATTACTTTAGCTTGTTGAGCCTCTTTAGAATAATAATAATAATAATAATAATATAGAATATATCTTGGAAAAACTACATTACAATCCTTATACAGATCGTCATGTTATTATGGATAATTTATTGTTTTTACGTGGGTTACTTCATTAAAAATAATTTATGTAAAAGTAGAGTGTAGTTTTACTTAATCTGGGAAATATCTTAAAAAGGCAGAGAACATCTTCTTGCTTACCTGCCAGGCTTTTTGGGGATAACACTCACTCACCGACTGCTATCATCTTGATGATGGGTCAGCAAAATATCCTGTGCTAAAGATAAATGATATCCAGCATCCAGGTGGTTCCTGGAATCTGTAAGCATCACATTCCTCAGAGCGTGTCCTGAATCCTGCAATGCTGAATTCATTAATCATCTCAACCTTTAAGATTCAGTCTTGCTCTTTGACATTTACTGAAACAAGTGATGTAATAGACCTAGATCTTGTAACTTCAGGACAAATGTGTCTTCCAGCACAGTCAATAAGTTGAGCCTCTCCACAGAACAAGTATATTGTTCCCTGCAAGATGGCTTGCAGAATTTTGTGTCAAGTAATGCATTATACTGTTACATAAAGTTTACACAAATTCCTTGAAGCATATTCAGTGCTTTTTGTGGCAGGACACAATTTGTAGTATGTCAAGGCAGATGCATATAGCATGGAATGAATGGAAGTGCCTGAGTTTGTATCATTTGGGTCATTCAATTTTAGTGTAACAAATTATGTTTTTGCATTTTTGATTTTTATGAAAATTGGCATGTGAATTACACATGGCTTCCAGAGTTCAGAAATATGTTTTTGCTTATTTTAAAAAATATTCCTTTTGAGATACAGCACATTTTCTATACTTTGGATAGCGAAAAGACACTAACAATTGAGAGTGTTTTCTTATCAACCTTTTTACTATTACAGCCATATGGTTCTGATGTAGCTTGTTGGACAAAAAAATAGTGTAAAAAATAGTGTCATGGTACAGGAAAAATTTTTACTTATAAGTGTCTTATTTTGTAAAACGGATATTTTAAAAATGTCAAATAATGTATTCAAGATCCTGATTCTTTTGCTGTGTTACAAATCAACGAAAGTCTGCACCTGACCTAGAAAGTTTTGGGTTGCAAATTATAATGTAACTCTGTGTAACCCTTCCTAGTTCAGCAGGGTTTGTAAATTGCTGGTTTTAGGGTTTAGTTTGGCTCAGTCTCGTTCACATTTAGTGTTTATAATCATTTATTGTAAAATTTGATATGGCGATGCAGTGTTTTAAATAACAAAATAAACAAATAGATTTTGTGTTTGTTGATTCGTTAAAAGAAATATTGGTCTTGAAAGTTGAATTAAAGATAAATGCACTGTAGAAAATCCCTGAGAATTAGTCACTCACAGAGGAGCAGATCTATCATTACAGTAATGAATCAAGCAATCATTCATTAGTCAGACGAAAGCTGTTTCTCAGTTTGCATTCTGCATGGTATGTTACCATGGATGAGTTAAATCATGTAAAGTCACAGGGCACAGTCAGTTCCTGGAAAAAGAAAAACAAAACAAGTTAGGTCTGTATCTTCTATTTATGTTTTTGTTTTGAGATGGTAACCAAACTCCCCTTCTTATCAGACAGACATACCAGCTGTACCTTTCACTGATGTGTTTTATAATACTTATGCAATAAGATTTCATTGGCAATAGAATCAAATGACTTTGTTCACTGTGACCTATTGAAATTTTAATAGAAATATGCATTTGTTTCTGGCTTATCTGTGACTTTGGATTTACTTTGGAGATAGAGGAGGTAGTTTGTTTTATGAGACTAAACTTTCCAGAAGTTGTAGCCAGCCCTGATTTTACTTCTTGTTCAAAGGAGGAAAATTCTGCATGTTTCGTGTAAATTAGGGGTGTCAAACTGTGCAGTTTAGTTCTTTCCCTGTTCCACCACAAAAGATTGAGCCGAAGAGCCGTTGAATCAGGTGTATTAAACGAGGGTAAACCCAAAAATGTGCAGGGCTGCGGCCCTCCAGGACTGGAGTTTGACACTCCTGGTATAAATACTGATTAAAGAGCTGTGCTGCAAATAGACCTTAATGCTAACACAGTGCAGTTGTAAGTTTATTGCTGGATGGTCTTAACTAGTTTCCTGTGGGCTCTCCAGTTTTCTTCTGAAGAACAAAAACTTTAGTTAAGATGAATTGGTGTCTCTACCTCGCCTGTAGTTTGTCCAGGGGTTGGACAGGTGCCCTGTGCTTCCTGGGGTAGGCCCAAGTCTCTCTGGGACCTGGCATAAATGTTAAATGTATGAATGAATAGCTTTTTCCGATCAGCGATCTGTCACGACTTGCAAAGTAGGACAGTAAAATAAAAATGCTTTCCTTTGCTCGTCCCATCTGAGGCAGTATGAATAGCTTCCTGATAACACTCTCGCAGCACTAGTTATAGATAATCAGTAAATATAATCATTTTATTTTCGTATCTTATGATGCTGCTTTCCTGCTAGTCAGTAATGCATGATCATTTGGTTAACGACAAAAGTGCCAATGTGTCACCTCTTAACTGGAACATAATGAGCGTATTTATCACAATGGATCAGTTGGAATATTTGTCTTTTTTAAAATGTTATTAACATATTCTGGAAATCACATTTGGGGCAGAAGAAGTATATTTCTAATATTATTTAGAGTTTTCTAAGTAGAGGGAGGTGACGTCAATAACTCAGATACATAATACCTGGATACATACGATGACTCCCAAAATCCCTTTTTGATGGTGATCTAATGGAACTATTTTAGCTAATTAACATGCAACAGGTTATTTAATTGTTGTTCCCAAGGTGTCTACTAAAGGCTCCTGGGGACTTGAAGTGGTTTTTAAACTGTGATAATCCAAGGAGTAATCAATAGTTCCACCTTCTATCAGTGCCTCTAAGGCTCAGATAGAGACTTTTCCATTTGCAACCCCATTGAAAACAAGCATTTTTGCATGCACATGTGAATGGGAGCTAATGTTTGCATGGTCTGAGGGATGTGTTATGTCTGTGTGTTTTTCCTGTAGCCAGGCAAATGGTAGGCATAGGGAAAGACACAGGTGTCACCTGTTCCCCTGTTTCTGCTCAACCTGGATAATTATATTTGTGGGCAGCCATTACCTGCTGTGTTTCTGATGAAGTGAGCACCTGCTGGGTGCCACACAGTCCCTGGCTAAAGGATACTACAGGTTCTAAGCCTTCTGCTCCGCTGTTTCTGACACTGGCCCATAGTTCGCCATGTGCAAGTTCTTCCGGTTGCCATGTATTACTTCAGGTCGTGCTCCGTTAACTAAACAAACATTCTACACCCTGTTTACCTTTCCAGGCCATTATGGTTCACAAATGGGCCAAACCTGTCTGATCGTGCATTTTATATATTAGCGCTGAACACTACTGTAGCTCTGTAATCCCTCTATGTCAAGGAAGACACATGACTCACACAAATTTCTTCTCAATCTCAATGAATGACACCTTGGTATTTTTGCGTATTGTTATTCAAGACAAGTTTCCTGGTCCCCCCGTTCCTGTCCTGGTTTCTCTCTTAATCTTCACCTGTTCTTTAAATTGCTGTGTCACCAAGACTTCAAGCGTGTCTAGCATAGTAATTAAGGGGGTCATGGAGTCCCCTTAGTGCTGGTTTTTTTCCCTGCTTCAGAATCTCAACGGCAGTGTTCCCTCGCATTGTTTACTTGGAGATGCTATAGGCTGTTCCTTAAAATTGGATTTATGTCTCTGGAGGTGGATTCTCCGTGGTGTTCCTGGCCCGCACTAACACCGGCGTGCAGTGTGCCCTGAAGAGGATGTGCGTGAACAACACCTCAGATCTAAATGTCTACAAGAGAGAGATCACAATTATGGTGAACACCTGAATTCCTTTCAGCAGTAAATCTTATATCTAGCTTCTGACAGGCCTGTTTGTGTTTACTGTAAACATTTTAAACATCTTAAGTAAATGGCTCCAATTTATCCTTTTCCTCCTTTTAATTCATTGATTTAAAAAGTAGACACTGTCAGTTATCTTCAAAACCTAAATTAACTGTCAGCAATTTGTGACTGAGTTAACAAGAAACTAAATCACTAATGAAGAGTTTACAGGCAGTTTCACCACAACATCCACTGCATTTATTAGTGTTCAGCATATAATCCCAGCTAACGAGGAAAGTTCCCAGAAAGGTAGCTTATGCTACTTGAAAGCTAGCAGAGAACGTTCTTACTGTAACGTTAATGGAATATTATTTTTACTTCTTACATTTTAACAATGGTTCTTTCAATGTAAGCACGATAATATTATTACCTTAACCTTTTAGCACAATGTTTATTTTGAATGTTTCCATACATTAATTGTAATGTTTTGTAAACGTTCCTTGAATTAAAGATTTTTTAGAGGGGATGCACCTCAGACTAATTGTCACGTAGAAATAATTGCTTTACTTTGTAGAAAGAGCTGTCTGGACATAAGAATATAGTGACTTACCTGGATTCCAGTATCAGTGCTGTGGGGGAAGGTGTGTGGGAGTTCCTCATTCTCATGGAGCACTGCAGAGGTAAGCACTTCCAAAAGGCCAAGATCTGCTGTGCATTGGGGTGGTACCGTCAAATTCTCTGCCTTCAGTCCCATAATTTTGACATGTTTCTACCGTGTTGACAGCTAAAAATTATTGAGCAATGTTGGGAAGGTTAAGAATTTTGAAAGTAATGTGACTAAGCTTAAGAATATTTAAGAAAATATGTATAAGAGAAGAATATATTGGATGTCACCCCTTTGTAATCACCGACATTTTGATTAGTAACTAATTTAATTACATATTTTTTTTAGAATTAGATACATTTATTTTGTAATTTACATAAAGTTGTTGAGTGTACACACCCCTGTTAAAATGGCAGGTTTTTGTGATGTAAAAAAAATGAAACCACAGACTATCATTTCAAAAATACAATAAGCTGGTTGTACCCCCTTAAGCTAATACCTGTACTTTGTTGAAGCACCTTTTGAGCAGCATTCTTCTTTGGTAGGAGTCTGTCTGCGTTCTACATCTTGACTTGGCAATATTTGCCCAGTCTTTTTTGTGAGGGCATCTCCTGTGCACAGCACTTGTCAGGTCACTCCACAGATTTTCAATTGGATTTAGGTCTGGTCTGTGACTGGGCCATTCCAGAACTTTAATTTTCTGCTGGTGAAGCCATTCTTTTGTTATCTAAAAATATCCACTGTAACTAGTTTCTCCCTTAGACCATGTGTGACTCAGATATTTTCTTGTTTCCCTGGGCCCACAGCTGGCCAGGTGGTGAGGCAGATGAATCAGCGTCTCCACACTGGGTACAGTGAGGCGGAAGTCCTCAGCATCTTCTGTGATACATGTGAGGCAGTTGCCAGGTTACATCAGTGCAAAACGCCAGTCATTCACCGGGATCTGAAGGTATGGGCCCTTCATGGCTATTAAGAAAGTATTGATTTGGTTACAATACTGTAACTCTGTAAAAATGAGTCTCTGTGCATGTATATATGATAATATATGACTGTATAAATATAATATAAACCACACTGTCCGTTGCAACATTTTCTTCTTTTTATATTGTCCTCATTTGTGGATTTGTACTCTGAGGGCATGGGCTAGAGTGAACCCACTAGCCAAACACAAGCATGCACCAAGCGTGCACAGAACAAACATACTGTATACCACTTGGTTTGAATACTTATGTTCATTGGTTTCATCATCCATGATATCACCCAGCCAGAGAGTTTGTTGTGTATGGAGTTGCAAATGTTAACTCATCTGTAACGTCAGTAGTTGTTCATAGCCATCCACCCCTTTTTTCCTGGTTATACAGTCTTATTCAATTGTGGGTCTGAGATGTTGGAATAAATGGATATTTTTATTAGAAGTAACAATACATTTGCAGTGATGAAGACTGATTATAGCTAGCTGCTTGTCATTTTCAGGTGTTTCAAAACCAGGGCATGGCCAAATAACCTACATGGCATCTTTCCCAGGCCATCATGGTGAATTTCACCTCAAAGCCTAGTAATAACAACTGAGGTGTGCTCCGTGATAAAGATGGTTGTGATTGGTGCTCATGCGTAAAATTTTAAAACCAGGCATATATACCAAAATACATTTTGTGTTACTGCATACGCTCAGTAAAAAGCGTTAAAACATTAAACTGAACTGTACCTGTTTTCGGTTTTGTATTTATGTCTGAGAGAGCCTCAGATATTGCTTTTGCCTGAGGACATTTACCTTACGGTATAACATTGGTTACATCTGACAACTGTATTGGTGACTCTTTGTTGCGAATTCAGTTACATAACAACTAAGCTGCTTTTTGATCCCATTACATGACATGTATATGCCTGGTTACATAGCAGTGGATGTTTGTTAATCATTGAAGTCAGGCCTTGTACTGGGAAACCAAGGTTCTTCCAGGCCTGCCATCTGCTAAATAAATACATATAAATAAATAAAGGTGTACTCTGGAGAGGACAAGAGTCAGTCATTGGTATACTCACGCATTTGCTGACCACTACTTGCCTTTTGAGCCATAATTTCACTGAATTTCTTATAACTGCAGATTAAACCTCCAGAAATAATGCAAATATCTCACTATAGTTTTCATTTTCAAAAACTGAAGTCTATCTTGTTCTTTACGTTGTCTCAGAGTATATCCTCTGTTATTGTGACGGTTAACCTGTGTTTCAGGTAGAAAATATCCTCTTAAATGACATGGGGAATTACGTCTTATGTGACTTTGGAAGTGCCACATGCAAAGTGCTCTTGCCAAACCAAGATGGGGTCTCTGCAGTAGAGGAGGAGATTAAAAAGTAAGTCAAGTTACTAATGCAGCTGTAATTTTCATGTTGTTGCATGAAAGTGTTTACATTTTATTCCCTGGTCTAAAGTTCTTTGCTTAGTTCAGTGTGGTTCCAGAGTTGGTTGTTGCATAAATTTTGGATATTTTGATAACTAAGTTTAGAGGTCTAAGCTCCTGCAAGAACATACTGCTGATTTTATACTAATCACCTGTTCTGTAAGTAAAAATGTTCACGGTTTATGAGTGGGTTACATAATGTCCGGGTCATTAATACCTGTGTCTACAGTCATTGACCTTTTACCCTAACATGACCCTTTCTTTATAGGTACACAACCCTGTCATACAGAGCTCCTGAGATGATTAATCTTCATGAAGGCAAAGCAATCACCACTAAAGCTGATATATGGGTGAGATATATTGGATTCTGGCAGGGTGTTAAGTCATTGGAAGCATACAAGGCATTGCATGTATTCCATATACTATGCACAATTGTTCACGATAACCCCCTAAAATATATTATCAGTAGCTTTCTTTCAAAGGCGGGAAGCAGATTTTATTAATTTTCTTCTCTCTTGATCTGTTTGCCAATGCACTGTTCATCATTAAATCACTGGAGCTTGTGTGTGTTTATATATATATATATATATATATATATATGTCAGTGGGTTTGAATTCACCACATGTGAGGATCAATTTGCCAATATAGGACCAATGTAGCTAATAATGGTTTATTTTTCGTTTTAGGCACTTGGGTGTTTATTGTATAAGCTGTGTTTCTTTTCACCTCCTTTTGGGGAGAGTCAAGTGGCCATTTGTGATGGGACAGTTACTGTTCCTGACAATTCAAAGTTCTCCTTCAGGTTGCATTGTTTGATTAGTAAGTATTGTTTCCATTCTCTTGGCAATTCCCATAAACTTGCTTTTCTGGATAAAAGGCATGGTTTTAAATTTGAAGCTCTCCTTTTGCGACTTACAAAAACAGTGTATGAATGTTGACAAATGTCCACAGAAGGATAGCCAAATTCAAGGGGAACATTTTTTTCATTTAATTGTCACGTCCAAAGGAATCTGCAGTGTGCATCACATGCAGCTTCCATGCATGCCAGTATGAAAGTACCAACAACAAATGGCACCAAGCCCTGCTTTTTCATTTTAATGATCCTGCCAGCCAGGTCTGCTTTAACCTCTTCTGTCTTAACTTTAACTATGACTACTGGTATATTACACCCCCTTGTGGCAAAATAAGAGAATGCATTTTTTTTGTAAGATCGGAAATGTGAATTGCCTCAATATTGGTTTGCTGTTCCATGGTATAATTGGTATGTCATCCTCTTGATATAAGGGTACATGCTAGAACCTGATCAGGAGAAGAGACCCGACATCTTTCAAGTCTCTCATCTGGCCTTTGAAATAGCAGGAAAGAACTGCCCTGTGCCCAATGTTTTTGTAAGGACTTTTTCCCCTCATACCTTAATGATTTAATGACTATCAAACATAGTTTTAGTTTCAAAGAGTAACATAATTTTTCATTGTCTCATGTTGTCTAGAAGTTACATTATTTCAAGCAATTAATACTTGTCCTGAATCGTCCAATAATCTCATGTATGCATGGAGGAAATTATACAAGTACTTTAGCTGCAAACAGTAATTCCAATATAATCGTAATGTATGTAATTAGGCATAAATGTAGTTGTACCTAACTCCACTGTTGTGCTTAATGCAGAACTCTCCGATTCCCACCTCCCTCCCAGAGCCACTTTCAGCTGCTGAGGCAGCAGCTAAGAGGAGTGTGACCAAGGCCAGGTAATGCTTCAGCACCAGTTGCCAACCTTCAGGGGTTAACATGGCATGCTGGGAGATACCAGCCTGCTGGTCTCTCTTCTAGTCTCGCTCCCACAACAGATGTGTTGGAAGGAATTTGACAGAGAGGTGATGTTTTGCTAAAACCCCAAATCAGGAAAAGTTGGGACACGCAAATAATAAAAGAAAGTAGTGTTTTCTAAATTTACTTAGACTTTGAACAGCACATTATTTAATGTGTTCCTCATGAATTTTGTTTTTTACAAAATAAACACGTATTCCAATTTTGGTTCTTGCAACACATTTAAAAAAAAGTTGGGACAGTAAAGCATTTACCACTTTGTAATGTTGCCATTCCTTTTCACAACACTTAAAAGATGTTTATGGACTGAAGACACCAAGTGATGAAGTGTTTCAGGTGTAATTTTGTCCCATTATTCCTGCAAACAAGTCTTAAGGTGGGCAACAGTACGGGGTCTTCATTGTCGCATTTTGCGCTTCATAATGCACCACACATTCTCTGTTGGAGACAGGTCGGGACTGCAGGCAGGCCAGTCAAGTACCTGTACCCTCTTCCTTCGCAGCCAGGACTTGTTGAAATATGCATGGACGTCCCTGGAAAAGATGTCTTCCTGAAGGCAGCATATTGTGCTCCAAAATCTCTATGTACTTTTCAGCATTAATGGTGCCATCACAGAAGTGAAAGTTACCTTTGCCAAGGGCACTGACACAACCCCATACCATGACA
>JAODKM010000108.1:12346795-12358694 GCA_026780845.1 Petrocephalus sullivani | reverse complement strand
TTTTAACAACTCTGAGCTATTAGTTAAGTTCTCCCCAAGTGAGCTTGATGGGCCGAATGGCCTCCTCTCGTTTGTATTGTTCTTATGTTCTTATCATGCTTCCTACCTATGCATAGCTGTGCTGTGGTTCAATTCAAATTTATTTGTATAGTACATTTTCTTTTTTTCTCCCTTGTCCTGTCCCGATGCATTAGACAAGCAGAATGTGTGGTCTGGTTGCCTTGTTGCCATGTAATACTCTACCTACTGCATACATAACATTTATTCTGCCAGTGAAGGCACACTAAGAGAGGACAGGGAAGTGAACAATAGGCATCTTATTCCTTTGTTATACCATGCTGTGAAGTGTATCATTTCTTTATTTAGCAGGATGCATTATTGTGCATTTTCACATTAAATTGTCTCAAAGTGCTTTACATTGTCCCTGCCCAAAGCCCCCAGTAAGCAAGCCAGAGGCGACAGTGGCAAGGAAAAACTCCCTAGAAGGAAGAAACCTTGGGAGGAACCAGACCCAAAGGGGGGGGGGCATCCTCCAGGGGCCGGCAAAGGAAGTACAAAACAGCAAAGCTATGCTGTGGTTGTTCCCAGATGCTTCCACATTACAATTACAGAACAGTTGAAAGTTCCTCAGTTCTGATTCTGAAGGGTCTGAATCTGACACACTATGCAGATTTCCCTGTTGGATCACATCTTAAATCAACTCATTACCAGATTTAATAGGTGTGTTTGGACAGAGAAATCTACAGACTGTGTTGGATTCTGCCCCCCCGGGACTGGAATTGGGGAAACGTGATCTACATTTTGCTGTTCACCTGTAATTGTTCAATTTAAGTGATGCCTGTAGTTTGACATATAAATTAATACAAGAGAAAAAATTACACAAAACAATGTGGCCCTTTTATTGTCAAATTTCAAAATAAACATCTTCAACCATAATTGTAAATGAAAGAAATTTCAGTTGTTTCAGCACAGAAACTCACATATGCAACTACTAGACAAGACAAGAATTTAAATTATCTGCAACAAATCTCAGAACCCAATGGTTCTCAAACTGTTTGAAAACCACAATTCAAATAGAAATTTTACACCATCATCCTTAAGAAAAAAGCAGCTACTTATTAGTGGGCAGTACATAGTTGTTCATGTTTTTAACTGATGCTGCAGAGGATAGCATTTCAGGATAGATTATGAAAGAGTAAAACTTGTAACGACTGCAGCCAAAGGCAAGCAGACAGCTGACAATTTCTTCCATCAGTGCTCCTGTCAGAACAGAACACATTTACCAAAGCACATATCAAGTTCTAGCTGACATCAGCAAACGAGAGTTTAAAATATCCCAAAACCATCCAAGAGACAAAAATGCACACATTCACACATCTTAACATGTCACAAAAAGTAGACAATAATGACATCCTATAACAATTCCACTGCAAAACCATTCAAGTTGCCCTTGATACTAACCTTCTCCAATACACTGTAGTCACCGTAAACCTTAAGCATAAAATGAACCTTAACCAACCTTATTCCAAGACCACCTAGAATAAAAGGCAACTGACAGTTTACTCATAATTTAAACAAATGCATGATCATAATACAATGTCAGGGAAAAAAAACAATACAGCAGTTTGTAAAGACCATATCAGAATAATTTCACATGGTGTTGTGTATAAAATTGCACATAACCCTTCATAAGTTCCAATAGTTGATAGGCAGCCTTACAGAACACTCTAAAACGTAGCTTCCAGGACGCGCATGCAATAAGAACAAAATGTAAACAGAACATTTATGTACAGGTTTGTCTTCAGCTAACTGAATGGAGAATAAGGCAGAGTGTAGCAATTTTTAAAACACAGGCTCAATATTAATGAACCACAAAGAACAGGACATACATATGTTCAAGTTTGTCTTGCCTGTCCAAAATCTGTAGTTTACTGACAAGCACATACATAGAATTAGTGCAGTGCATACAGACACATTCAATGTTTGCATTATGTGCTTTTGTATCAGTAGGAAAGATATATCAACAAACACAAAGAACCTTCAAAGTCCTTGTGCGGCAATAAAAATATGTAACAAAGTTTGCCATAATGCCTAATGATTGCTACATGTCATTTAAATATAACACATGATTGGGAGGTACATAGGGTGAGTGCTTGGAAATATACACAATTCGATTAAAAAAAATCCACATGCTCATTTTACGTTTTCTAATCTAGGCCACAAAACTTCATTTAAGAAATATTCCAGATGGAAATCCAGCGAAGCAAGAAAAGCACACAGAATCTTAGAGACACATACGGATGCTTGGCTTCAGAAGTGATGCCAGTACTGCACTGACTGTGTATGCTGTCTATTGAGTAAGTAAGGAATAAGCACCCATATACCCTCTATTTATTCTTTTTATCAGACATAAAAACTGAGATCCATTTTTAAGTATTAACGATTTTAAATAATTTAAATGCCCGAGTGGTAACAGCCTGGTCTGATAGATGTTTCAGAAAGAGGTTCTGGCTTTGAGCCAACCTAACACAATAATTCTGGTTGAAGAACAGGAGGAGCTACCTAGAAGACGTCACATGGTGCAAGCCCCGGCGGGCGCATGACAGGTGGGAAATGGTAGCCGTCGGTCTGCAGAGAGAGTGACAGGCAGCTTCTGGGGCTCTAGCCATGCACTGTGTAGTCTGGACAGGGCTCACTGTGCCGGTAGTGCATTATATACACGGCAGTCTGGTGCCACCAGTAGAACATCAACACCACCAAGATGTGCCACACTTGGTGGCTGGCACCCAGGTAGTTCAGCTGCCCTGTAAGCACAGATAACACCTCAGGTTTCTGCTTAAAACACTGCAGCGGCCAATGAAACTGAGTGCTGCTTCAATATTGGAAAATGATCTCTTATGCAACAATTTCATTATTATAAAAAAAAACGCACATCAGACCAGCAGTTATGGATGTTAAGAGATCTTTTTAAAAAGACCCCATTACTGAGATTGCATATGGTATTTATTAAAAATATCTATATATTTATATATATAAAATATCATAACACAAACATTACTGGATGCAGTCTCACTTATCCAGGCCGGTGATAAGTGAGAGAGATATAGAAAGAGAGAGAGAGAGAGAGAGAGAGGGAGAGAGAAAGCAAAAGAGAAAGGCGGAAAGAAAGAAAGAAGGATGTATGGATGGATGGATAATGGAGTGCCTACCTGGGAAGTAGCGCTCCGGGACTTTGGTGATGTAAAAGAGAAAGGCTGCTGCAGCTATCAGGTACATCACCAGAACACGGGGCACAAACACCTGCTGAGAGAAGCAGCTATAAGGGTCTGGTAAATGGAAGCCATTACCCATAAGCCCCAGAGAAGCGCAGGATGAAGCGTGGCCTTGCCTGCACGATGACGGCGCTGAAGCCCCCGTTCAGCCACACCCAATGGGCAGCGGGGATCACGCCGTATCCAGCCACGGAGCAGAACATGACGGAGCGCAACCGGTGCCAATCCTGGGACAGGTAGTGCGGGTGGATCTGGGCGAAGAATACTGCCAGGATCATGGCCAGCACCGTGACCAGGTAGACCTGCCGCCAGTACTGGGGGCGGGGGGCGGGGCAGACACCTCAGTTATTGAAGCATGAAGCATGAATGTGCCACATTCACTCCAAAGCGAATAAGGAAAAACCACAGCTCCTACTAACACAAATAAAAACACACCGAGTAACAGCATCTCTGTGGCTTATGAAGATTGACAAAGATGGATGGAAAAAACTTTTCTGAAGATCAGCCAGCTAGCATTATATACGTCCACCTATTCATCTTCAACAAGTGGTAATGACGTCTTTGTATTTATGCTAACATTAAGAAATTAACGTACGTCATTGCAGTAAAAAGCGTAGAAAACCCCCGGAACATAGCAGCCAAGGATCCCAATGGAGATTCCTGCATAGTCGAGAGCCATCCAACGTCGGCTGGTTTTCTCTGAGCGATGGCAGCAGAACAAGTGATAGCCCACTGAGCACAGCATGCATACCTGAGTACAATGATACAAAGGCTTTGTGAGCCTAAGCAGGCAACCAAAGGCACCATGAGACCAGAAAAATCCTGGTACAATCCAGGAGTGGCTGGTCATTAAAATAACAAACTCTTGATTGCGCACAGTATTTTTATCATTATACAGTCAAACGAAAGGCATGATAAATGTAAAATGCAGAGCAACATTCTTATGTGTGCTTCCCCCACCCAGACAAAAGCTTAACTTACTTAAATACTGACAGTTTAAGCTGTGTTGCAGCTATTTGTGATGACCATGAAAAAAAAGAAAAAAAAAAGTGAAACCAACTGCTCACTTTACAAAGTGAAAATAGCTTCTCTTGAGATGATGGTGAAACCTTTACAAAATAAGAGGGGTACACACCTGAAAGCAGAACAGCCCCAAGGAGTAGATGACATAATCTTCTCTGGATGCCCCTGCGGCTGGCAGCACTGCTGACATGTCATAGACTCCCAGCATGAAAAACAGGAGGAATCCCAGCAGGTGGCTCCAAATATTCACAGTCTCATTGGACAGAATGAAAAGACTGGCAGCAAAAAAAATAATTAAAAAATTGCTCAATTAGCACTACCTAGCAAATGACAGAGCACAGCCTAAATCGAATTCAAAACACTTGCACAAAACATTATGCGCAACTATGATGTCACTGATGTCAAAGAAACATTTATGTAGAATATACATAATATGAACTCTGTGTTTTCTTATGTTACAGTTCTTAAACCTTTCATTATCTGTGCAGCTAGTTGCCAGGACCACATGGTTATATTTACAGAATAAATATCTGAAGTACAAATGTGTAGCATTTTGAATAAAAGGCCACAAGTACAGAAACGGGATTATCAAAGCTTACCTTTTAATACACAGACTGGAAGGTAAGTGAGCTCTGTACCCATCGGTGATGTATGGATTTTCTTTCAAGAAGACTGGAATCTGCTCGTATGTGTACAACCGGATCCCTCTTGGTACAAGGACTGGCCAGTACTGATAGCTTCCTAACTCTATATAATGGGCACTTTTTAAAATCTTTTGAGGCATGGTGGAGTCATCTGCTGTCACTGCGTCAGAAGAATGAGCTGGGAGAACAACAGCAGCATTAAATTAAAAGAGCCAGTTCCTCGTAATCCGTTTCATACTCGCAGGATAAGTACTTACTGTACAATAATAATGCGGAAGTCTGGCTTTATGAATGAGTTGAATTGTAATAAGTTCCTAAAATGAGAATAAACAGCTTGCTAATTATAATGAGTAAACATGCCTTAAGAGCGTGTCATTTCAGCACGTGTCGGAAAACAGTAGGCTCAGCTGTCCTGCTAGCAGGCTAACTACAGAAAACGGCTCATTTTCTTGGAAATGTATCATTGTATAATAACTTTACGTTCTTTATTGCTGCCACGACATCTCCATTGCTTTATCATGCCAGTGGATATTTAGCTACCAATCGAACAATAGTTACCCCTAACGTTATCATATATTTTCCTCAGCATACAAAAAGTTTTATATCTTTGAAAATGAAACTCACCTTAATCCCGTAGTCGTTCTTTCATTGTGTCATTTCACTTTATGACTAAATAAAATTACTAAAAATAAGACGAACTGTAAAGTTGCACATACACAACTTCAAAGTGCCTGAGCTTCATGGTCGGCAGCCGGACTCGCGCAGGCGCACACGATGCGACGCGCTCCCGCTAGTGGTAGGACCCCGGGGTGTCCGCGGCATTGCACGAGCAGAAATAATTTTTAATTTAGCTTTTTTTGGTAGATGGGTGAACAGCAAGTATGTGTATGCATTTCGTTCATTAAAAAAAAAAAACACGATACTCAGTGTTACTCATTTTACACTTCGCAAACTGTGCCAATGAATGGCACTTCAGCGACTCCTTTATGGGCCACTGATGTTGAAATAATGAAGTTATTGATACACGGAATATTTATGTTATCGACGTGGCATTTAATGCCGTTTTAATGTCTCTGCGTGTTAGAAAAAAATATTGATATCATTCATGGTCATTTCAGGTGTGTTTCAGGGTTGTACCGATTCCACGCAATTATATGTTTGTCTAATATATATAGAATTTCTGCTTTGGAGTGAATACAATAACGCGGGTAAAAGTAAAAATTTGAATTTATGTATATTTCAGGCTTTTTAAAAATCATTATAAGCAGGTCAGCTTTGCATTTCGTGGTAATGTATTTCAGGACACTAACAAGAAAAGGTGCTGTCGTAAAGTATTGTAAAAATGCAATGCACCCAGAAACTTTTCCGAAATGGCCCTTCGTTTTTCAGCACGCAGTTATTCACACGATAAGAAAATATCTCGTGGTTTCATATTTATCAATACTATTGAAATGTAAGTCATATTTCAAGTAAGCAAACGGAATGAGCAAGGCCACGTACACTGCGTGGCCCACAACATTATAATTTCACCCATTGGATAGGCAAGTTAGGAGTGGATAACATTTTTAACCTATAACATTCTAAATTTTTAGTAATGATATTTTGAACGTTTCCTCTGAAATGCGCTGTTTTTTTTAAAGTGTTTTAATTTCCAGTTAACTGACAATTCACTTTTCCAGTCTTTTAATTTTTAATACATTGATTTATACTGAATCTCGACCAATGGGAATTTCCTTTATTTAAATCGTAGTAGGTACACGCTTCTCCTGCAGGTGTCGCTGCATCTCTGTGTGTGATTATGTGTTTTGTCAGTAAACTGTTGAAGACAGTATCTGCTCGTTTTCATTCTTGCATTAAACTATTATTTGTTTAGGTATTGGTTTGGCATCATCTCCAAGGTTTACCCTTTGTGTCCTTATATTCCTGGGAACCTGCAAATCATCAGAAATCTAATTAAGCAGTTATTGAAATTTTATGGATAAACATTTTGATTTATGTTATTCATTAGAGAACTATGGATAGAAGTGCTATCTTTTTCTTTTTTTACCTAGTCCTAAATTAGTCCTAAAGTCCTAAATTATTGATATCCTGGGGGAGTGGTGCAGAACATGGCTTGAAAGAGCAAAGAAAACTGCTTGTTGAAGTTTGAAAATTAAGCTATCAGAAAGGAAGAAAATCAAGTTTATAGTTCATTTATAAATTTTATGGGTTTTGACATAAAAAGGTACTGCTTGGAAAAAGTAACAAAGTGTAGTTTGCCTTTTATCAGCTGACATGGAGTGACTGCGCATCAGCCTGTGTGATCGCTTATGGCATTCCCCATAGTTCAGTGTTTTGGGCCTTTTTACCATATCAATTATCTATCCTCAGTGCTCTGTTATCGGCACTCATGGCTTTTGGGCCTGTTTCACAAATGACAGCAGGGAGTGCATATTATTGACTTGGAATTGATCTGTGATATTGTTTCCACTATATTTAAATCGTGTGTAATTCTCAAATCATTGTAATTTTCTTTCAGTTTGGACTTAAAAGAAGCCCAACCCTGATATTCAGATCTGTTCAACATTAGAAATGGCCCCTGTCTCTTAGTTTTACTCACTTGTGGAAGTCTCAAGGTCTAAGTGGGTCTATAATTGGGGTTAAAAAGACTGATTTACTGTCTCCTATATAGCAAATATCAGATTGCTGCTCTGTCAATCAGGGAAAAAAATCTATGTTTTTTGAAGAGAGTCTTAATATATTTTGACTGTGAGTAATAGCACATTTGCATGTCACACTCACTGCTAACCACAAGGTGTTGACATTCTTCTGAATATACGGAGCCATCTCTAACCTCTCATCAAGTGCTGTGATCTTTATAGACTCTATCATATTGTGCAGTAATGTGTTGTATTGTCTGCAGAATAAGTTTGTCTTAAAGGTAATTGGAAAGCTGAAAATGACCGCTATCGGCTGAATTTTAAATACATTATTTCTGAAATGTGGCTTGTGTAATGACCCTGTCGGTTTACAATGTAAGATTTATCTTGGCAGAGAAAATTGATCCATTTCACCTCTCTCTAATGGAAATTTTTATCTGGGATCATCTGTTTATGTAAATGAGCATTATCAGGAAGCAGGGGACAAAAAATTGAGGGTGAGGTTAATCTTGCACTTGACTTGTCAGTCTGGACATAATGCATTCAGGATTAATCTTCCAAGGAGGAGGGGTTTAGAGTTCTCTGGCTCAAGAAGACTGGTTACGTTGCCCCTTAAATTGAAACCGTATCCAAATGATAAAAGGGCCCTTCAGAGCAAACATGTCTTACAGTAGGGAGACCATGTATGATAAGCAAACAATCAGTAAACGGTATAATGATCCTGTTGCTATTCAAATGCTTAATGGTGAAATTAATAAGATGCAGTTGTAGCTGGAGTAGAAATGTAGTGTTCATCTTTCTTCCCAAGGGCACTGTAGTTCATGCAAGTTTCTTTGCTTGTAGTCTACAATTTTGGAAGGATTGGAATTTTTACATTTATAATTGTAAAATATGTATATCACAGTTATACTCCTCCGCTTCTTTAAAACATCATCTTGCTTTAGACATTTTATATACTTTAGCTTATTTTCCTTATTTTGGATAACTATTAATTTTAAAGATGAAGATGCTTTCAGATTTAATAGAACAGCAGAGAGGCTAATTGTTATAAAGTGAAATATTGGTTATGAAATGGTACATGTTTGAGGATTGTGCATGTGGTCAGAATATTAATTTGTGTTTTACATTGTTTGTTCTACTTTCTAGAAAAGCAGCGGATGTTTGATTACTACTTACCATGTAATCAATTTACACTGAGACCAAACAAACTAATGCGTTATACAGTGTGCTGTATGCAGAGGTATGCAGTTCATACAGTTGCGTAAAAAATACCCATCCTTCAGACCTTTCTTTCACCTCCTTGCTGGTAATTTGTTGTTAATCAGCTGTGATTTTGTCGTAATGAAGAGGGCATCGTCTTTTAAAGGAGGTAATAGCCTCTGAAGTCACTGTGTCAATGTCAAAAGGATCAGTCCTATTTAATCATGGAGTCGAGACTGAGAGACAGCTCCCACTGGCTTCACCACTCATTTTGAGGCCAAGCATCTGGGCAGTAAATAACCCACAGTGGGCTGGCCTTGGGGCCAGGTCATTAGCAGTGAGAAAAATATCCCCTCCCCTATAATGGCTGTAAGCCATTTAGTAGAGACAAGGAAATTTCACACTAGATTGAATATTTTGAGCTGATACTGTGAGAGCTTGATGAGACTATTGAAATGTATATTTAACTTGGCAAAGATAAAATGGCTTTACACAGTTGACATGCTGGACTTAATTGTAAATGCAATTTTGCATGGCCTTCATTGTTGCCTTGTTGAGAGTGGTTGCTAAGGGTCTCCTTTTGAGGGAAATATGAATTTCATCTATGCAACACAATCATGCAACACCTCTGCAGCACATCTCAGTAACAAGGAACGTTCTGGTTCACCTCATTATAAAACTTCCCTCCAGTCTCATCTGGACTTCTGCATGTAAACCATTCATCATCAGAGCCTCCCACATCCCTGGTTATAAAAAAAATGCAATCACTGACTCACCATCTCATTTTCAATTTTAGAAATTCAAGACCTTGGTGCCAGACACAGGCTGACATTAACTCCTTTTCCATTTCAGTATATCTCCCATATGCCACTGTCTTCGAATGGTATTTAACTGAACGCTCAAGACCGACGCCATAACTCGTGTCGACTCCATTGCACATACTATTTTCCAGGGGTCATACTTGATCGCTTTTAAGTTAGGGGTCAGCGAATCATTTTTAGATCTTCCCTCACAGGCTAATAGGTTTTCCTGTCTTGCATTTCCCAGCACTATTTTCATACCATCTCCCCACTGAAGCATGCTTGATTAAAGAAAATCACGAAACCATGAAATACTCAAATTCAACAAGATAGTTTGCAAAACGACGTCTTCTTTACGTGATCGGGTTAAGTTCCATATTAGCCCACGCAAACAGCTGGTATAACTGACTAGGTGAATATTATTCCCTTTCTCATCTAGTTCATTACTGGAATCACTGCCAAATTATGGCATAAGAATAGCAGTACAGATGTTGAAAAGCAGTTTCTTCTTTTTTTTCCCCCTAAAAGAATATTCTATCATCTTTTTTATGATATATATTTCCATATTTATAGCCACACAAAGCACCAAAGAACAAAGTATAAACTCCTCAGCAAGGTGGAACTCACATGTATTTTACATCCATTTGTGTAAACATTTAAAGCATTTGAGAAGTACATACAGTACTATGTTAACTTCTCTAATAGAAGAAACAGGCTATTCTCCATACCTCTTAGTCCAGATGACCGGACAGATGTGCAAGACATACTGAAAGCCAAAGCAAACTGAACCATCATTTGCATCAAGTGCTATCCTGGAACATTGTCCAAGAAATTCATTATCATGATCTGTAAATTAGATTTGCTTCATTTTAAGCAGTAAAGTACATTGGAAAGCAAATAATTGTGTAGAACTACAACAATAAAAGGGTGTTGATTGAGCAGATGTAGCAAATCTTTGCTGTAACTCTTTGTCTACCTCACCTCACCAAGAGGGATGACGGATGACTTGCCAAGTTCAGCGATGACGAGTGTATGAATTACATGTTAAAGTGATCAAATATACTACCATTCCAAATTATTCAAGTAAATGATGAATAAACAAGCACAAATAAAAATAATACATATGTGTAGGTGCATCATATAACACAGGAACAACATAAAAAAATTGTCATGGAAATATTAATATTATAATGAAAGACACCTGCACTCTGCCAATGGGATGCTATTCGCAGTGTTGAAGAGGATGGAGCACAACAGAAAATCAATACAGAAGTATGTCAGCTGCACAGGATCAATGAATTATTTTGATAGTGTGGAGTCTTTGTTCACTAATGGGAAATCGATACATCCAAGTGGTGTAAAACGGTTGACCTGAGGTTTGTGTATATATATATATATATATATATATATATACCTTTTGATCTGCTCCTATCAGTTCTGTAAGCACAGTTCTATAAGTTGTAGGTGAAAAAGTATCACTTATGAAGCATATGTCAATGAATTGTAAACTCGAGAATTCTTAATTTCTTATTGTGTAGGAAAAAAAACATAACAAATGCTCGTTCCCATAGTGTTGCTCAGTTGTAAACATTGAAGCCGCTTTAAATTCCTTCTGTAATTAACAGCATAATTAATGCTTCCATTAGTGCGGCACTGTACTATGTAGGTCAAGAATGGAAGATTTATTCGGCTAAATTAGCACTCCACTCTTGAGTAATTCACAGATGTCGGAGTGCTTGTTACAAGTGACCTCAGGTGTATCCTGGAATTCCCCCCTGTGATAATGTATCCTTTATGCTAAAGGTATGCTTGCTTATAATTCCCTCTTATAATCTGTCTTTCCATTGTTTTGCAAAGACAATGCATTATATTGGGTGGCATACAGTGCCACACCATTCAGACCAGGTATGCTTCCTGCTCTTACCTCACCTTTAAAGAAGGTTCCAGTAATCGACACATTAGACCAAACCCAAAATCAGCCCTATTAATTGACAAAGGTTTACTCTAACAGCTGGCTATCGAGAGAGAGAGGAGCATGTCTCACTAATGAATCGTGAAACAATCAGGCAGTAGCCATTTGTGTTTAGATCTGTAAATATGGCGCGGTAGTAATGCCAGACCATCACTGTCGCTCCAGCTGGGGCCACAGATGGTCTGGTTTCGAAGCAGCACAGGAAGTGTTATCTCCTCCGTCCCATGCTGCACCTCTGCTATCTCTGAATGACAACTTCACTTAAGTTCTCGGTTTGGGCTGAGCTCTGTGCCTGGATTTCTTAAAACGTTGGCAGGTTCCACGTGGGACACCCAAGGCCCTCATATAC
>JAODKM010000108.1:12330143-12345152 GCA_026780845.1 Petrocephalus sullivani | reverse complement strand
CACGCCCCCCCCACACAAACCCTCACACCCACCCCACCCCCCCCCCCCCCCAAACAAAAAAACAACACAAAGAAAAAAAAAAAACAAAACCCCCCCCCCCCCCCCCCCCATGAGGCAGTCAACACCCCTGTAAAATCATGCCTGTTAATGTACCAATCACAGGCCACATTTGCAAAGTACGTTCCAAAGTCTGTTGAACACACGTTATAGTGACTGGGTTCAGGATATTGGTGTGGGTTGGATGCAAAGGACTGGAATCGTCCTATGGAGTTGGATGCTCACTCTGGATGTTGTCGCAAGGCTAGTGTCTGAGCAGCATTGCTGCTTTATCAGCTCTGGACCAGATGGCAGAAGAAAGAGAGTAAAATGATTTGGTAGGTATTTTCATGTAAAATTTGACGTGGGTGCAAGTGAAGCTGATAGAGCCTAGTGCACTTCACAATAAGCTGGTAGCAAACAAAAAAGCAACAAATAAAAAAATCCCATAAACAGTCACCACCGAGTTATGCGGTTCACAGATAAAAAAAAAGATGTTTTTTCACTGTTACACAATCAATAGGTTATTAGGCTGCAGTGACAGTGGGATCATTTATGTTACATTATATGTCACAGTGCTCCAATTTACACTGAACATGCAGTAGTGGCTGATTTTAGGTGCAAACATGGCCCTCCCAATCACCAATCGTCAATCCTGTAGAGCATTTGTGGGACTGTCTGGAGACGTGCCTAAGACAGCATTTTCCGCCTCCATCAAATTGGCGTGAATTGGAGGAATTCCTTGTGGAAGAATAGAGCCAGAACAGCTCCTGTTCCTGCTAAACAGATCCAGATCTTTGTTAACTCAATGCCACACTGTATCCATGTAGCCCTGGCTTCTCAAGGTGGCTGATACAATGGGTATCGTCTCTACCATTGTGCTCAATATAGTGTGTTCTTTGCACATATGAATATGTAAGCTTATTTATTTGGCTTTGTTTTGTACGGTTACTTGTGCCTCAAATGAGTGTCTGATATGTGGATGGTTTATGTGTCTTGAACATGTCTGATAGGGAGCAGGAGAACCTTGAAACTCCATCTGCAGTCATCTGCTCACCTTGCTTTTACACTGACAATAAATACAAATCTAGGCGGCAGAACGTTTCGCAACAGTAACTGTCGTGAACCTATGTAGCTGCTGGAAAAGGCTTAACTTAACTGTCTAGTCCAATAAAGCTAATAAAGGCAGCAGATTAATGTTTAATGCACTATGGAAAAAGTTCATTTCTGCACAGAAACTCCGGGTTGTCTGTGCTGATAATTAGTTTTTATACAGCTTAAATCATTGCCCTTTGCTCACAGCCGATGTTGTGGAACTCTGCTGACACTATATATAAACCATTCCTTTGTCACCCAGAGGACACGTGGTCAGGCGGGAATAGGCTAAGTAGCTAGCTGGCATTACAATTCCATTGAAAGGGTTTCTAATAAGATACTTCATAATGAAACATTTTTACTAATTTTTTATTAAGTATGTTACTTTTTCAGTAGCATATTTATTTAAGTCATTGTTTATTATATTTGCTTTAGTTGTATATTAGAACTGGCGGAAGCAAATTAAAACATTCCTACAAAATAGCAAAAAAGTTTAAAATGAAAACAGATTTGCAGTATTAAACGGCAATTATATGTTTATAGGCTTCAGTGTCAGTCTCAAAATGTAAACTGGTCTTGCTTACAAAATATGTATATACTGTTGTTTATCATAAAATATCATGAAATGGGTTTACGTTAAGTTGTTTTCTATGTGTCTGATGATGGTATATATTACATGTGAGATTTGTTAAAAATACACAGGCAGAACAAACCATGAAAGTATTTCAGACATGTAACTGTAACCTGCACCTTTATGGGGTATGTCTATGTATATATATATATATATATACACACACACACATAGACACACACCCATGTTAACATTTGGCATAGCGTTGTAAATGTGGGCACTGGGCTTGTTGGCACCTGATGGTTTGAAAGGAACAGATGAACTGTGAGATAAGATCCTGGGTGAGAAAAGACAGAAAAAAATGCGGAGTCTGCTTGTCTTTGAGTTTCAGGCGTTGGGCTGAGTTGGACCGGTCGCCACCATGTGGGCTGCCTGTGGTGCTGACGCCTTCTGTTCCTCCTGACACCCTTCTCTCTCCTGACCACTTCATTTTGACTTTTGGCTAACTGTCCTGGCCTGGGAAGGCACTCCTCACTTCAGAGAGCACTCCCCCATACTTGCAATTTATACCTAATGACATGTATGTCAAAAAGATGCCCTTCCGGCCTTTGGGGAATTTCAGTGCTTCTCCTGGATTCCAACTGTCTTTTATTATTATTATTTTTTTAATTTTGAGGTGTTTATTTGTATTACAGAGAATTGTGCCAGAATTTAAATGTTGAGTTTTGCTCATAATTTCTAACAAAGTAAGCATGTGGGTGCAGGTTAGCTCCTTTGAGAATTACTTCTCCTGGTTTGCTGGGATTCTCATCAATATGGCCTGCATGTACCCAACATCCGTCTGATCAGCAGGGTGCTTCGCTTCCAGCCACACAACATTGCTTCTCAAGTGTATTTTGTTCTTGGAAAGACAGCGTGCAAATGATCAGCAGCCACAGGAGTGGCCGGGAGACTTTTTATATTTTCTGGGCATGACAAAATAACTTTTTCATAAAAGTGGTTTTGTCACTTTTGGCATCAAAGCCTTCATGTTCCTAAATTAAAATGAGTGCTCAAAAAGTGTTAACATCTTCCCCCAGCAGATGAATTCAAGTGTAAAAAAACGGACTTCCGTCTTGATTCTGTTTAATACCTTATATGTATTTTGTAAGTTCAAGAGAGAATATGCCTTAAACTGTCCCAAAACAAAGTCAGTAAAATATCTTCCCAGTCTTTATCCTTTCATATTAAGCATCAAATGGGGATGTATGTATTCATGACATCACCAGCTAAAATTTTTGCTGCCTCCAAAAATGGGTAGGGATTCCACCCTATGTGTGTTCATGGATGTCTGGTTGTATTGCAGAATAATTATAGCAGATGATTATGCCTAATCATGCTATCATGCATGCACTGGCATAGGGCCAGCCATTCAGGCCCGTTATGAGAGAGGACAAAATGAGGCATGTCAATATTGGCTAGCTTCAGTTGTACAGATCATGATCGATCATGCTTTAACATAAATATAAAATAAAATTTAGTAAATAACAATTTCTCTGATCGATATTTGTAAATATAAAAAATACTAAAATATAGCATCTAAATTCTATTTTGAAGATATGAAAATAAAATGTATTTTAATGAATCACAACTCATAATGTTGTTTGGGGAAATTGAAATAGCTGAAGGCACTCTTTCAAACTTGTTTTACGCTTCTGGGAACAGCATTGTCCTTAAAGCAGAACCCTCTGCATTTGCTTGCTTTATATAGGTCCTCACCTTGAATTTCAATGAGTCATTGCACAAGTAGGATAGACTTATTTCTTTAACATCAGCTTATTTCAGCTCTGTTTTGTAGTCTAATATAACCATTACTGAGATATATAGCTCAAGTCAGTACTCTGTGTATAACCATGGAGCGCTTAAGGGTTTCAGCTTTGCTTTTAAATCTTAATCTATTTCGAACCAAGATTTGGCAGCGGTATGGAAAGTGAAAGTGGTTAAAAACTGAACTTGGGATCAGAGGATTATAGGTTTAAAGTCCCGGGGGGCATTAATGAAGTATCCTTCACCAGTGTACTCAATGTGAATTACTCCAGTAAATCATCTGCTGTCAAAATGGGTGTAAAACGATAAACTCAGTTCTGAAATGCTTTACCCAGAATTGCTGTGAACCCTAGAACAAACAGACTTCATAGGTTAGAAGTTTCTGACATTTATACTTCTGTAAAAATAATCATTATTATTTAGAAAATTTACATATACATTTATAATTTTAACAATTAATAAATTACTCTGAATTATGTCATTTATCGTTAAGAAACTTGAATTGGGAATTCCACCATTTTCTTTTCTTTTTTTTTTACATAGATTTGATGTAATAACAGAAACAACTGATTTATTATTGTGCATATTGTTTTATATTAGATTAGCCTAAGTGCATGTTATAGTAAATATTTCATATTGTTATTACTATTATTAATTATTATTAATTGCTTAATTATTATTAAGCACATAAACAACTAATGTGAATTCTGGATTGTCATGACTCACTAGTGCAGTATTTTATCAGGTTGACCCAGATTTGGGAGCCTGTTGCTTTTGCCCATTCAGAATTCATGCATTACATATGGTGAAATATACGATTGTTAGGATGACGTCTTTGGACATGAGACCTCTAGGCTGTGGGGCTGGCTGGGGCCCGGGGCCAATGCTAAGGATGCCACATCAGAGTCAAGGCTGCATCCTTCCCTGACAGTCAGCCACCAGCAGCCCTGCAAACCCAAACAGTCTTTTATTTGGTTCTAAGTTTGTATTTCTTTCACTTTATTCTTTTTTTTTTTTAATAAAATGCATAGGTATTGATTATAATTGGAATGGTGTTACTGTGTCTTCTTGTCTATATGGCTGCTGCACAAAAGTAGCCATGTTGGGAACAGTGATATATCAATAAAATTAAAGCTATGATTTAAAATAAAGCTTATATGGAATAGCTAATTGTGATAGGTTAGTGTATCCTGCCTGATTTCACAGAGACACCAGACTCATTGCGGCCCTGTACTGGAGAAGATGTTAGGCCTATAGTGTTGGATGCATGGCTAGATGGATGCATTATAAAGACAACAAATTAGGAAATCATTTTTGCTAATTCCTTAGCAAATAAGGAATTATGGGGAAAAATAATGCATATGTAAGCAAGTCATGCAACATAAACAGAGACACTGTATTTAATGGCACCATTTCAGATGAAATGCAAGTTACGCCCATAACAGTATTTAGCATAAATACATACAATGATTTATAGGCATTTTTTGGCAGTCACCTCCATAATTAGTCTCTTTAATCACATTGTCACATTGTCTTTTTTCCCTGATGTTCCTGACAGTCGAATTTGTGTTCAGCCGCTTTTATTGTGTAATTGAGCGTCGCGAGCGACAAAACCTGTGAACGCGATACTAGTTTATACATATAAAATACAATCAAAAGAAAATGTTATGAAAGAAGTGTTTTCTGAAGACTCAATACTGTTCTCACATAAAATTGTCTGACAGATTATAGAGGATGAAATGAAAGCCTGTTTTTTGAACTTCATAACAATGTGCGTACTTCCTGTTGATATCAAATTAAAAATGTGACAGTTCGGCTATATACCCCCTCAAAAAAAAAAAAATTCAGAAATCCTTGCTTTTTTGACAGACCGTGACTCCTAATTTGTCTAATTCAAGTGCAATATGTAGGACGCCATTTCCTCACACTGATTTAGCGTGTATCTAAATAAGATTGGGAGATGTGGAGATATGTTGTCTGCTATAACCAGATGGATGTAAGGAGTGATTAGAGGCAATTAAATCTCCCCCAGAACTAAATAACATTTTCATTAATGTGCATATTTTCCAGCTCATTAGAGGTATGGTGAATAGAAGTAAATAGTCATCCATCTGAATTTCAGATTCAGAAATGTGGGCTCAGGAAACAAAACTGGGCTCAAATCAGGGAGAATGAGGAAGAAAGGTGAAAAAATAAGGCCTGTTAAGTCATTTTAAGGCAAACCTGACTGCTTTGAATGTGACACGTATGTGTGTGTGTGTGTATATATATATATATATATATATATGTATATATAGTCCATGCAAATGGCCTTCTTAATCAAGTCCCAGTGCTGAAATAGATTACGCTGTGAAACTGACACGATGTACACAAATTTAGTTTTTAATTTCCTTGTTTCCATGGAACAATTCAATCAGGCGTGTCTTCTGATACATCCTTGTCTTTTGCATGAAAAGCATATTGGGGCGAACATTGGCCAGCTGTCACTTTCTTCTGCCGTCTGCCGCCATTGTCCTCAGGCACCACCCCGCCTTATGGCTCGGCCGGCCGGCTGGGGGGGGCAAAGCCGCCACCAAAGTCGTCTTTCCAAAAGCAGCAAAACACGTGGAAAACAACAGCCTGGCCCTCATTTGCAAAAAGGAGAACATGACGCGCCCGGTGGATTCTGCCCCCTCGTGTTATTCACCTCCACCTTTCGCATTTTAAGGGCTCTCCCCACCCTCCTAGGGTCTCTCCGTCTCTGGGCCCGTTTCTCACACTGCCCCCCAGTCACCCACCCGGACACGCGGAGCTGTCAACACTGCCTGACTCTCAGGCCGCCCCTCTGCCTTTCCACAAGCTGGAACACTGGCCTTCCTGGCTACGCTACTGAAAAAATTCTGACCATGGATTGGTTGGAGAGGTTTAATCAAATGGAAATGCATTGCTGTAAGCGCTATGGCTCATTTACAATCAAGAACGGATAATTCTTCATATAGACATAATGCTTCAAATAGACAAAAAAAAAAATCAATCAGTAAAACAGAAAATATGCTTATAATACATCAAATATACCCATTTTATGGAAATGGCAGATTCACCCATTATAACGTAATCAGTTAAGCATTCTAGTAATAAAGTAAGAATATTCCACACTAACACTAGAGTAATGTAATATTAATATAATGAATTATATTAATATGCTTAAGCAGAACACCACAACAGACACACAAAGGACCTGAAAAGTGGCAGGTGCCATATGCACCCATAATGGCTTCTCAGCACCACCATGCAAAAAAAAAAAAAAAAGATATCGACAAGGCTTATAGGCAAGATAAATGATGTGCATGTGTGAGGAGAAATCCGGCTGCACCTGACGCAGCAATGCTGTGTCTGCCAAATGAAGAGGAACGTCATCCAAGTTCCGCTGAGCGTAATGGGGCAGTTATTTTTTATTATTATCTTTGCACGAGAAATAAGAGTAACCAGATATAAATCCATTACAAAAGTGATAGCAAGCCTGGGGTCCAGCCACCCAAACAACCCTGCAGTGCATAAGCAGTTCTGAGATGGATGGATGGATGGACAACAGCCTGTGTTGTTAGGTAGCCTATCAGATGGAAACTGCTTTATATTGCTTAGCAGTTGTTCTTGCAACATTGTCACAGTTCGAGACAAGTTCATTAGTGGAAGGATAATGTCTGTCAAAGACTGGCATTCTGTCCAGGTTGTAACCCAGCCTTACGCCCTATGCTAACTGCAAGAGCTGGTGCTTAAACTGAGTGAGAGCCTAATTTGTTAAGGTTAATTTGCTGCTGTTGACGACAATATTGACCAGCTTTCCAATTATTATTACATTGCATAAGGCTGAAAATAACTAGATAGAAAGGGATAAAAGCACAACTTGAGTGACATATAGTGTGGCCAGTTGAACACAGTTGTCGTTCATATTTTTATCCTTAGATCTGGAACTTCAATTCTTGTTTTATATCACTCAGAGACTGGAGTGGGACCAACTGTTAAGTCTCTGAACATCTGGTCCAAAATATCTGTAAAAGCCACAATGAATTATTGATTTGCCATTGTTATGGTAGATATATCAAGAAGAAATAAGTTCCTATATGACAGGGAATATTTTTTACTATGCTGTATATATGTCTTTATATATTAAGTCATATAATTTATATATAATTCAGAATTCACAATTAATTTTAAGGGGTAAATCAGTGGGTTGCAGGCTTACCTCACACCTCTAAAAATGTACTTAAAAAAAAACAATAACTGTTTTGATCTAAACTTTTGGCAGAAAAAAATCTAGAAAAGTTTTATTGGAGTGGAATTTGCTGGTTTTGCATTGACTTACATCATTAGCACTAGGTCTAGTTTTTTTCCTCCTTTATTAATTAACGTAAATACAAGTCTGCTCTGAGTTATATGCTATGTTTAATGTTAGGGTAGTCCTCAGAAATGTACCTAATACAGCCAACGTTCTCATTAGTGCTAATGAGACCTGTGAGTGCGTTTTTTTCTCAGGAACCTGACCTTTCCTCGAGTTTGCGTCTGTAAAATGGCCCGCAAAGATTTCCCCTGTTTGATCCCTGGGTTAATTGGGAATGATCTCCATTTGGCTTTTCTTCACCTTGGTACAGCCTGCATGCGGTTTGGGAAAATGTCAGTGTGCATCGTATACTACGCCGTCTCACTTTGCTCCTATGCTGAGGCACGACTTACCAGCACAGCTCCTCATTAATGACCTTCTTGAAAAATGAGCAATAGTGGTGGCTGCAATGCAAAAACTGATATTACAACCGTAATGATGCCCTAATTCATGGAAATAACACAAAACGGGATTATTTCGAAATTAATGGTTCTAATCATTATCTTGCATCGCTTACAATGATTAATGGTTCATATCATTAGGCTGCGCCATTTAAATATCTTGAATGAATGTGGCTCATTTTGTTTACTGCTAAACCAGAAGCAATTAGAAAGCAGCATTGCTGTAATATCTAATGATAGCTCTGTACCATATGCTACCAAAAAAAAGAAACAGACATTCTGACTGAAAGGTCAAGCAAAAAGTTTAACTTTACACTTTGAAAAGTGTGTGTGTGTCAGCATGTATATATTGCATTTTGGGGACCGAATGTCACTATAATGTGATAAAAACCTGTAATTTTGACAATTTTTTGGGTCCCCACAAGGGGAAACTCGATTTTATAAAAATATATGAATGCAGTCAAAAAAGTAAAAATGCCAAAAGTCTTGTATTGTGTTTGGTTACTTATGGTTAAAGTTAGGACTGGGTAGGGCTTAAGGGTGTCGTATTGGGATTAGGGATATGCCCATAGAAATAAATGGAAGAGTCCCCATAATGAAATGAATATATGAACTGTGTGCATGGGTGCGTGTATGTGTGTGTGCATGTATGCATGTATGTGTATGTGTGTGTGTGTAAACCTGTCTGGCCAATCGACAAGAGGGCCAGAAGGATGTTAGAAGCAAGTGGGAAGTTATGGTTTACCTGGTTTCAAATATGATATTTACACTGGTGTGAATGGCATCCATTTATGATTTAACGGATTTCATGTCACAGAACAATGGTTTGTGTGAGTCAAAAGACACACATGGGACATAGTATATGCTAACAGTGCATGAACCATATTTTATTAACCCTTCTATGATTCCCTTAATGTGCCAGTTAGACCTGGAATGTAAAGGGGGATACTGTCTTGGTTGATCACTTGCTTTACAAACTACAGGTCATACACTGTCTTGCATCAGTTCAGCTCTCCTCACAGTATATAAATTATTGTTAATGCAATGTGGGTGATTAAACTCAAATCCCCTCCCTGCGTATAGGAAGGAACTAAGGCGCGTGATAGGCCAGCACATGATAAAACAGGTTAATCACACGATGATTGGAACTTCCTACATTTCAAAATGTGGAACTGTACCTTAAGCTTTTCTTTCTCCATTTCAGACAAACTGCAGACAAATCAAAGATTACTGACAATAGGACACACAGACAAATGTAAAATTACACCCAAAGGATGGCTGATAATTATCTCATAATACACATGGGAAAACAATACAACTGCAGGGCATGTCTCACACAAACTTAAAAATTACAGACCTGAGAAGAGACAGAGATGACGAGCAGATATTAATGTTCATATTTATAAAAGGATCGGGGAGAGGCCACCATGTTTCATTGTATAATCATTCTTATCCTAAGCAGGCTCCTAGAGAACTATAAGATAAGAAGAATAATTACTCACTATTTAACTGTTAAAGTGTTAGGTGTTACTATTAGTATTAAGCGATTAGTTTTGTATAAGTAATATGGATGTTAGTATTTAATAAGTGATAGTATCTTGTGATGCACTTGTGGTATGAAATACACGGAACAGCTGGGGATCACTTCTTCGCCGTGAGTGCGGACAGACGTGACTGACAGGGACGTACAGAGCCTGGCTGCTAATGACTGCGCCGTTCCCGTCATTATCTGCCACATCGGGAAATTAGGGAGACAGAAGGTATTTACTGTAAACCCGCCACCACCCAAGAAGCGATAAATAGAAAGTGATAAATGGGATCTCAGATGTTGTCTATCTATTAACCTTCTAATTCTAAGCCCAGGCAATTTCTGCCTTAATCGTAATTAATTGATTGCGACTGGTCTGTGTTTTAAACGTCGCAAGAGGAGGCGTGGCGTCTCCAAAGGTGTATGTGGAAATTTGACAACAGGTGAGGTCCGCATTCAAGGGCTAAGGGCAAAATAAATGTATAATAATAATGTTTTAATTCACCAACATTTTCCAATGAAATATAGAGACATATTTTGGATGGATGTCAGGTTTGCTCTGATAAACAGTATGCACAAAAATCATCATCTGATCCAAGGTGTCCCCTGCCTTATGCTCTGTATGTATTTTGGACAGGCTCTAGGCTCAGCCTGACCCTGTACTGTTACAAATGTTACACATAATGGAAGCATGGTTGGATAAAAAACTATGAAAGGACTATGAAAGAAAATATGAGGATTGTGCCACATTTCCTTTGAACAGAACCAGACTTTCCATTCTCTTGTTCCTAATAGTGAAATCCTTTTTCTCATTTTCACTGATTAGCGAGAAATAACTATATTAAAACACCATTGTTTACTTTATACTTGAATAATATCTTGAAATAGCATTAACTGCGTTGCATAACATAAGTGCTATTTCATGATAATAAATAAGAACAGTTATGATTGAACAACTGAGGCTGCAGTTATGGGCTGATAATTGTCATTTAACTTTTAATTCTAATCTTGCGAGAGACTGACAGAATCTATCAATAATGGTAATAAAACGGGCACCAGCTGCCGTCTCCCAAATTGCTGCTGTCTAATCCGATGCTGCCTCCCTCACTGCTCTAATTGCACTTCAAGCAGCCCATAATAATCACCCCATTTATTCTCTAGTGATACTACTGTTTTATTGTTTGTTTTTTTTTTGGGATCAGGCATAATAACAAATACTTGTTATTGGTACAGATTATGATTCTTATTTTTGGCATACACATGTATTAGGACTCTATACATTATTTCATTTTACATGTAGTTTGCAGGTATGTGGGTCGACATCATCATATACAGAAAATACAGAAACTGAGTTGTTTAATATTTGATAGTTTGATAATGTGAGTTTTCTTTTAACTCATAAGTAAGATTTAAGCAAGTGATTGAAGCAAAACACACCAGGCAGGCAGAGCTTAAGTATAACAAAATGAGATCTGGTCAGTTGTGGAAGGGATCCCTACAAAGAGATCCGGGGACCGGGGGCTGCCAGGGCAAAGGGAATTCTGCTTTTTCTCTCGACAAGCAAAGAGCAGCTCCAGGCCTCCTTTGTCCTCAGTCTCCTAGCCACCTATATGGCTTATATTCTCTTACACTCCTGACGGACATGGGCACTGCTGGGCATCATTACTTTATCAAAGGGCTGGTCAAGCTCTCTCGTTTTGTATGGAAAATCCGCTTAATTCTGCCCTGCGTATTTACTGAATTTTTTACAGTGAATAATTAATCAAATATTATGGAAACAACAAAGTTTAATTTTATATTCCATTCAAACCAGAGATATTTGGGTCTTTTTATGTTTGTTATATATTTTTTTAACATTAGTTTTTGTTATTATGCTCCAGGCATCCATGTATTATGCATTGCCTCACTGGGTTGGATGGAGGGCTGTGTGATTCCTGGCAGGACACAAAAATGCGTAGAAAGTGTGTTTCTGATACCAAACATGTGAAGTTTCTTCATCACTAAGGCATCTATGCAGCTGGTTAATCAGTGTGACCAATCAGTGCTTTTTATTCAGCTGAGCCTAATTTTCATTAAGGTTTGTTGCTCATACTTTGTGATCAAGGAAACAATAAGGAAGAATTGTAATTTACGGTAGAAGAACAGAGGTAAAAACTATTAAATAACCACTGTATACCGTAATATACTGTATATTCGTGGAATATATCTAAAACTAAAAAAGTGTGTTAATGTGCATTAATTGCTCATTGAGTTTGTTTCTAATAAATTGACAGTACTGCCTTATATTCCGCATGCAAATCTTTATTAAATCTTAATTAATCTTAATTAGAGATGAGTTTAAAATGTTAAAAAATAAAATCAGAAGTCTGTTGAGGAATCAGTGTCATTGCAAATTTGCTGCAAACTGTAAATTGCAAATATACTGTTTGTGGGGGCTCGTGGCATTGAATGTCTCTGTCTGTTTATTACGACATGGACTAGACTTAAGGCTCGGTCAAAAAAACGTTTGTTAGCTTTTAGAAGCAGAGCCTAACAAAGCGCGCTCCGCAAGACAACTGCGCATCAGGATACAGGTATCCAGCAGGTCTGATGTGGGGACGAGGTACGCCGGAAAAGATGCGCGCAAAACCCACACTCACGAATCCAGACGCTAAACTCCAAACCGACCCGATCTCTGAGCTTTGTCATCTGACAAGACGACCATTCAGAGACAGCTACTGACTCAAAGCAACATAACACACACTTCGATTACCTGTGGTTAATTACCTACAAGATAATTTTTAATAAAATGGCAAAACCCAGGGGTTGCCAGGTCTCACGCGACTGGCGTGACACGCTTTCAGAGTCTCCGCTCACGCAAGAAGTCTAACGGCAAATCTATATTATTCCATTATTAAACTAAAATTAGCTACATCAAAAACGTTGTGGTATTTTCCAAACCCTACGGACTATTTACAAGGTAATAAAACTGCTATATACACACGTGCGCACTTCTGTGCAGATTTGTCGGAAATTGTGGTATCCCTGAAAATATGAAGTGCATGTTTTATCTTGTGTGTAAATTGTGTATCGTTTAATTTTTAGATTATTATATAATTGTTTTAGGTTCTGTAATCATGGGCCTTATATAGACAGATCAATGCCTACAGGAAACTATTTCTCTTGGCCCTGTTTCAATTGTTCACATGATAACGTTTTAGTGTCATTTTGTACATTTTATTCCTTTGCTTAAACAATTGTTTATATATGTGTAATGTTGGTGTATGATGCAGATTCATAGCAATACAGAGGAGTGAAATAATTTTACAGTGTTTTTTACACATCAATTTACAGTTTAGCATTTTGCATAGCCAGGTGTGGATTATGTTGGGATTTTATTACTGCTGTAGCATATTGCTGGGCCTGGATACTCGTCTGTGTGCTGAGAGTCATTGTACTGGAATTACATTTCACCACAGTGTTACGGTGTCGCTGGCGAGCTCCAATCATATTCCCTCGCTGAGGAACAGTGCACCTGAGTATAATAAAAATGTACCATTGCAATGGGATAAATTGTAAAGTTTTCTAAGTATAATACAATTGAAGAACAAGATTCAAGAATTCCTTTCTATTGCCATGAATTAAGAAACTTTATTTTATGTTTGCAGGCTATTTGGTGCATTTCCTACATAACTTTAGTTCTTACCCTCTGTAGTATTAGAGCACAGATGGCTTTGGATGAAATATTATGACTCTGCGAACTCTAGGAATGCCAAACTCAAAGTCTGTAATCTTGATTAGTGATCAGTCTCTGGAATTCTCACTGACAAAGGCAATTATTTATTCAAAGAGGTCGAATCGTTTTGAATCCTAACAATCCTAGTCTGAATCCTAGTCTTCAAAAGTCTGATCAGGTAATCGTTGAAACCTCAAGAAAAACAGATTTTGCAAATTTCTATTTTCTCAGAATCTAATAATTGCTACCAGAAGTGCAATGCGTATATTCATTCTATGTTGAAATGATAATATTTATGTCAACATCCCTTGGACTCAGTGCAAGAGTAGTTTACTCAGATCAAAATCAATATCAAAGATCAAAAATAGAAATTAATCAATTAATAGATTTTATTTCCAGTTTACTGAAATCATTTTTGGTAACTGGGAGACTGATTTTAATAAGGGGCGTGCAGATGAACTGTTTTGAAGGAGGCTTTCAGAAAAGGACTATACTGCATGCAGTGTGTCGAAGGGCTTTATCCCCTCTCCAAAGCCAGACTGCAAAGCGAAGGCTCTGTTTACAGTGCTGACAGTATGAGGAAGCTGCGAATGAGCACTGAACCTGTTCACCTAGGTCTTCGTTGTTATTTTAGAAAATTCAGGCACATCACAAAAGCTCTATAGACTGTATAGGATTCATCCCTGCCTCTTAGGACATGTGTACTTCCCATTTTATATATTTTGCTTATGGAATGATAAATTGCAGAATATTGGCCAAGTGATATTGATGCATTCAATAATATATCATTTTTAGTTGATAGTTATGCAGTACATGTAACATGTGGCTTCAGATGCACACCCTTTCACTCACTGACGCTGCTGTCTATCGACTGTAACAGCAGTTCCCAACCAAGCCTTGAAACTGGAGACATTTTTTGCTTAATGGAAAATCTGTAAATGGATGCAAAATAAACAGAAACTCTCTTGGCATCACGTCACTGTCTCTTAAAAAAAAAAGCCAGAGCATTCAAAGCTCATGATGGGTCCACCCTGAGATGTATGCAAATGTCTCTTTTTTTCAATTTCCTTGTTAAATATGCAATGCTTGCCAAAGACGCTGCTCGTCCAAAGTCATTTGCAGTACGGCCCATTATCATCATCATTTCTGGTGATGAATTCCCCGGGACGGCAGCGTTTCGGCACCAGCCTTCCCCCGTAATGACATTCTGCTCCTCTTGGCATTGCCTCCTGTCAGATAACTCACCCCCAGTGGTCGGTGCTGCACTGAAAGCCCCAGCAACAAAGCTATGTTGTGCTTTGTAAGCAAAATAATTGGAAAGGAGAGGGGGTGAGATAAGGCCGCGGATCTTGATATAGATGTTGTCGGTCTTCAGCTGCCACTCCTGTAATGGAGAAAGGCAACCCCCCCCCCCCCCCCCCCCCGGGGCATTTAAAAAAACCAATTAAAAAAAAAGGGCTCCCTGTGGGCCGGTAAAAAGAATATTTAAAAGAATTTGTC
>JAODKM010000108.1:12302059-12327564 GCA_026780845.1 Petrocephalus sullivani | reverse complement strand
CAGGGAGGGCCGTGTGTGGCAGGGAGAGCCGTGTGTGGCAGGGAGGGCCGTGTGTGGCAGGGAGAGCCATGTGTGGCAGGGAGAGCTGCGGTGTGTGGCTGGGAGAGCCGTGTGTGGCAGGGAGGGCCATGTGTGGCAGGGAGGGCCGTGTGTGGCAGGGAGAGCCGTGTGTGGCAGGGAGGGCCGTGTGTGGCAGGGAGAGCCATGTGTGGCTGGGAGAGCCGTGTGTGGCAGGGAGGGCCGTGTGTGGCAGGGAGGGCCGTGTGTGGCAGGGAGAGCTGCGGCGTGCAGCAGGGAGAATCGCAGCGTGCAGCAGGAAGAGCCATGTGTGGCTGGGAGGGCTGCAGCGTGCGGCAGGAAGAGCCGTGTGTGGCAGGGAGAGTTGCGGCATGCGGCAGGGAGAACCGTGTGTGGCAGGGAGGGCCGCGGAGTGCGGCAGGGAGAACCGTGTGCGGCAGGGAGAACCATGTGCGGCAGGGAGAGTTGCGGCGTGCAGCAGGGAGAGTCGCGGCGTGTGGCAGGAAGAGCCGTGTGCAGCAGGGAGAGCCGTGTGTGGCAGAGAGAAACACATCTTGCTGCAGGGAGAGCCGCGGCGCTACATCGCAATCTTTGCTTACTTATTTTCTTTATTATAATTATTATTAGCGGGTGACAATTTGCCTTCAGTGTTTAAATTGTCAGTTTCACTTTTGTTACAGATAATTTACATGCAGTGAGTGATTTTAGACATACATCAAATTAAAGGCAAAGCTTATTAATACAGTATTCCATTTAATGCTCAGTTTTGTCTCAGCGGTCAGATACTTGGTTTGCACTTGAGAGAGTTTAATTAATTAGCATGTTTTCATGATGGATCTCGTGGGTGGCTCAGTGGGTAACACTACCATCACACCTCCAGGGTTGGGGGACTGAGCCCCTCCTGGGCCCCCTTTGTGGGGAGCCTGGAAGTTCTCCTTGTGTGTTGTGTGGCTCTGCTTCTGCAACTCATTAACACGCAATGAGTTCAGTTTATATCTACAAATGTCCCATAATGAGTGCGTGCCTTGTGTTAGCCTGGAATCACACCCAGTGATGCCCTTCCCTTCCCTTACGGATGCATCTTCTTTTATTATAGATGGCCATCATTGTGCAGATATACAGAAAGATAATATAATCTAGACTAACATTACAGTTGGGACATCCATGTCTGACCAATATGATAAAATATTTTTAGCTAAGTCTGCCTGTGTTCTTCAGCACTAAAGTAGAATTTAACAAGTCTGTCTTTACAATCTTTGAGGGTGAAAAAGGTGTGAAGGCTCTTTTCTTTTAAATCCAAGCAACAATCAGTGCGATATTTCATGCTCTGATAGATGATAAAAGCAAAAGTGGATAAGAATGATCAGTTGGATTAATTTGTCATGGAATTTTTTGAGTGTCAGATACTGTCAGATACTGAACAAATGAAAATGCTCATTAATCGCTCTTCTCTGATGGAGCAGTCGAGCCAGTTCAAGCAAAATCACAGGGCAGGGGCTACGCTAACACGTTGTCAGGATGGCTCTCCCACCTCTGGGCGCTCATTCGCCGGCACGCTTTCAGAAGCATAGGCCAGGGACTATTTTAAGTCACCACGCTTTCAAGCCATGGCTGGAAATACACCTGAAGTCAGGGAGGAGAAGCGACGATCCTGCCTGCTGGGCCGTCATGCCGTGCTAAGTAAAGCATGTCACTTCTGTGAACCGTAGGAGGTAAATGGAAATGGGGCGTCTGGCAATCAGATAATATTTTTATAGCTAGCAAATATAACGTGTAAAGTGCATATTAATAGCTGTAGATGGAGAGTGTCGCCATGACTGCGCAGGAGGGCATCTTTTTATGGCTCTTCGAAGGAGTACCTTTACTTTACAGCAGCACACAAGTGTCCTCTGTACTGTTAGATGGCATGTCAAGCTAATTAAAAATCTGTGACATGACTGCAAGTAAGTCATCATGCAACTGTGGTGGATACTGTTAAAATGATTTTTACCAAACTGTTCTTGGACGCGCAGAGGTCAGCTCTGCACTAGTGTATGATGTTGGCCAGTTTATTATGATCACAATGAGTCATAAATTATGATTTCAATACTACCCCCCTTCCCCACCCACCGGGGAGAAAAAAAATCTCCTGTGTGCCTGTTATGGAGACCGTATTGTAATCGTCGCCTGAGCAGTGATAGAAAGAGCCAGCAGAGGGAGGTCTGTACCTGACAGCTATGATCAGTGGCATCTTTACCACGGCTGCTGGTTAAACCACAAGACAGACTTTTGCCTGAAGTTTAAGCCAGAATCTCTTTCGAAGAAACAAAAAAAGTGCATCTAAGGAAGGAAAGATCTATGCTCATACTTTGGTGAGAGTTCATCCTTCCAACTCAGAAACACTAACTGGAAAAGATCTCATGAACTTGAGCAGAGCTCACTGACAGATCTGGTTATTGTCACCAGATGTTTTCACTTCAGATAGATGTCTTCATGGCAATACAATTCTCCCAAAATAATATAAATAAGTGTATTTGTAAAATGAATAAATAGACAAACAATTAAATGTATGTTAATTAATTAATGGATGGATGGGTGGGAGTGTGGGTTGGTGAATAGATACTGTAGATAGATAGATAGATAGATAGAGTGTGCTATTTTTTTGGCCTAGGCTTTCTTCTTTAAAAAATTTAAATTCCTTCTGGATAAATTGCTTCAGCATGGAGGACACCAGTGATCAGATGAGAGCAGCCCACCCCTCCTTTAATGTGGCTGATGACAGCCCGGCCCTCCGCCCCTCCTGCGACCGACCCACAGCTGAATGACGGCCGCTGTAACACACTCCCCTGTCCGCTCTGCCTTCTTATCTTTTTCAGTCTGTGTTATGTAATAAAACTTTTAAGCATTCACACATACGCTCACACAAACACACCTCCGCCCTCGAGCAACTATATTATCACAAGTGCGGGGCTGACGAAAGTAACCAGGTATAACCCTGTGCCTAAGGTGTCAGTCAGCATAGCCAGCCCCACAAAGGCACCGGGGGGCACTGGAGACTGTGGCCAGACATCACTGCCGAGCGCGTCACTGCTGGCAGCTCCTGTAGCTTTGACCTCAAAGCTACATGTTTTAGTATAGAATAATATTTTTATTTACTGTTATCTAATGATTTCCACTGACCTGCTACATGCTAAAGACAGATGATTAGAAAGTCAAATCTAAGCTTTGTATAAAGAAGGTAATGAAATATTTTCAGAGATCCAAAATTAGAAATATCAAGTTTAGGAAATCTACACATTTTATTCAAAACACTGAGCATTTTTTCCATTTTCATTGTGTATTTATTTACAATCGTTGTTAATAATATGTGAATTATGAATGTATTAAATAATGAATACTAATAGTAATTTAAGTATTCTATTTGCAGCAGAATCAGAGGAGTGGACAACATGATATCAGTCAATAACGGTACAGACACAAAAAGGCAATAAAATGAAATGCACATTCCCTCGGATGAGTTTGTGCTACTTTTTAAATAATGAAACATTTACATACAGTCATTAAAAAAATTGCAGCTACCTCGTGAGCAGGTTTCTGTAATCTCCTGACCTAGTGTTCCTAAAGTATGTGCACTGAGATCTCCATTTAATAACATATTAGGATTATATGTTGAGTACAGTTTTGGAATAAATAGATTGGTTAAGCATATCTGTTTGATTTTATTCCTTCTGAATACTGGATTTAAATGTAACAGTTGATTAGGAAGCGGCAATTACATACCAGGAAGCATGCAGGACATCTGCCCTGCAATCTATCATACTGATTACACACATGGACCTGTAATGTAAACTGTGCTACCCACCGCTCCGCATGCTGCCACTCTAAGAATCCATGGATATGTATTTACAGTTTATTCTCTGTGCACTGCAAAAGCAGCAAATATCATGAAATGAATGGTTTCCAGATCAGAAACATATTTTTTTTTCTTTCAGTGACTATAAACTTTGACAATAATCCTTCAAAAAAATACAACAGAAAATAACACAACAATGCCCATCAGGAAAAGTATAAAAAAAAGATATGTAGTGTTTTCCGTAAGGATTTCAAAACAAGTTCAGCAACAACAATACACTATGCTTTTAAGCTATCATTTAGTATGATGTATGACACAGAGGCCCAGATATTACACTGAGTGTGCTTACACTACAGTTACCCACCATCCACCATCCAATAACCCCCCCCAACCAGGATAAGTAGTTGGATGATGGATGGATGGATGGATGGATGGATGGATGGACAACCAAGATTGGTCCTGGTCTGATTGTTTATAAACCGTCATGTAGGAATCCACTCAATGACAATGATGAACAAAAATCCATATTGCCAAGGTTTACTTAACAGAGAAAATGCATCAGGGAAGGTCAGTCCATGCAGAGGAAAACAGAGACAGTTATGCATCTCATATGTGAGCATCTGTTACATTGAATTCATCTTCTGTCTATCTGACTTACACCTACTTAACACATGCACCAAACATTAACCTCTGGCATTACTATGCGAGCACTAAGTACTTCACCTTAATGTGGGCAGCAGGTACCTGTAACAGAAATATCTTCCAAGTACTTATACAGTACATGGGAGTCTGGAGTCTATCCCAGGGGGTACAGGGCACATCCTTGCTACACCGTGGGCAATTTAGAAGCACCATCCAATCAGTCTATTATTTATCATTGGACTACAGGAGAAAACCTAGCACAGGATTCAAATCCCTATGGTGGGGGGTGTGGGGGTATCCCCTGAGTACTGAATCCTCTTAACAATTGCATGCACTGTTCTGAAATGTTGTTTTTTCCTCTTTAACATTTTAGCATGTGAGACTTTTCCCAGTCCCAGGCAACTCCTTCGCTTCTGTTCAGAGCTCTGGCTCAGTGTCTGTGCACAGGGCTTTCCTGCAATTTCACAGAGGGACACTATCTGTCGTACAGTCTTGCCCAACAGCATTATACTTTGATAAATATCCCCGGAAGGAAAAGGCAAATATAAATACAGTGAATTTGCAAAATCATGACACCGTGTCTGAAGACACACTCTGTTACGCTTAACATCTTATGCATTTAAATAGACTTTTTCTAGATGTTTTTTTTGTAGTTTTTTTTGCACTCATAAAGTTTTAGCATAGACCCTTGAATAAGTGGAGTCCATAAAAAGTCCATGTTTTATATATGTTATATAAGGTATTTATTGATGTAAAACATGCAAATATCAGTAAAATATAAAACAAAATCCCTATCATTTATTCATTGGAAAAAGTGAACTATATTGATTTTTTATAAAGCACCATTTAAATATGATTTTTTTAATAGTTGGACACTCAGGTATCAAATAAGAGAATTTTGTATCACAAAAAAGGCCTGATACCATCTGAATAAAGAGGAGAGGCACTGCCAGTTTCTTAATTCAATGTATAGTGAAATGTATCCAAACAGATTTTGGTCAGAACACCAGGCCATGCCAAGGAGACAAGTGTGATTCAGTGACAGCATGGCAGCTCCTCATGGATGTCTGCTTGTTGGTTGCAACATGCCATTGTTCCTTAACACCCTCACAGGAAATACAGAGGCAGAGCTGTCCTTGGAATCTATACAGTTTTATTACTAAACATCAAGCTGTTTAATTCCTAGATCGTGCCAGCATATCTGCATTAAATAAAGAAATGACTAAATTAAAAAAAGAATTAATAACATAAATGCTTAGAGCAAGTAATTTGTGTTCTGTGAGTTCTTATAATACTTTCACAGCGTTACCTTTAGCTGACCTGGTCTTGGTCCCTCTGCTCATTCAGTCATTCACTTCGGAGCTGTTCCACAAAGCTTCTTTGTCCCTATATTATTTTGGAGTATTATGGTGGTTAAGGACATGGACTGGTAACCTAATGATTTCCCATCCAAGTCCGGAATTGCTGCTGTTAAATATACAGCATTGCAAAAATACAAACTTATTTTCAGGCCAAGTGTGGCAGAATTGGAAATCTTTGTTGCTGCTCACGTCATCGCAACAAAGGAGCTACACATTGCTGCTGAACTTCAGTCAAAATGAGAAGCATGCAGTGACGGCGACTGACCTCAGGAGCATGAAATGTAACTGTGATTATTGGCCATTCTGGCTTCACTTCCGCTTTCCATTTTTGGCTCTTATTAGACTCAGATGCAGAAAATTTAAGAAAATGAACTTGTTATCTGTACGATCAGACTTTGGACTGGCAGATGTCTGAGGACAATAATGTTTTTAAATACAACAGAGGAACCAAAATATACATGCTGTTAATGGAGGGATTTTCCTGTCCGGCCTCAAGCTATTATTAAAAAGCAGATTACATGTCAGACGAGCGGGAGGTCTGTTAGACCATTTATGTCTATATTAATCAAGGGGAATAATAAAATTCACTAATGCAGACTTTATTGATGAGGTAACTCAAGAGTATTATCAAATTGAGATATCTTTGGGCAAGAACATATGGCGAAATTGACTTTAAGAATTTTGAGAGTTAAATACACATTGTGCCATTAGTAAATTTGGATTGTCCTTGTTAAGCCATATCTTATGTGGCGTGTGCAGTTCATGTAAGAGAACTCTCATCAAAATCCTCCTGCAGTTATGCATTTACAAGAAGTTCCTTCATTGCAAACATTATGATCATTGAAAGCAACGATCAGGGATACAACAAAGGATTAATTATTACCCATGAGTTAATTTGCAAAACGGGAAGGCAGAATTCCTCTCAGAATCACACGAAATTTTACAACGCTTTAACACAATTGCTTCACTTATAATGGCAAAGTTTATCTCCGATGTCAACTATGGACAAAGTTAATTTCTACTATATATGAGGCCGGAGAAGAAGGCACATTTCATTTGTAATTGTAATGACATAAACATCAATCTGTCTAAACTACAGGTTACATGACTGCTTAACCTTTACTACCCTGTTAAAGAAAGATACATGAGTTTTATTGAAATATATATGTAATAAAATGTCATTCTGTACTGGATATGAGCTCCTGTAAAAAACAGATATCTTATCTTGTGGCAAGCAATGCAAAGGTATTTAATGAAATGTAAAAGATTTTAACATGACCCAGAACAACAGATTGACAACCATAAAAAGTAGTATAAAGCCTTTATTGCCACAGGACATTCGGTGCATAATGGAAATATTTTACAATGGCTGCAGTTTATGGACTCCATTATGGGAAAAATATCATTATCAGCATAGTATAAGCTGAGAATTAAAACATCCCTGAAACTGGAGAAAAAAATGCCACTGTGTTTAATTTTTATTGAAAAACATTCTGGAACTTTAGAAGATGCAATCAGTCACAGGGCACGATGTGAGTCTTTGACCCCTGTGAGCACTTGACAAAGGCCAGAAGCAATCTTCCCACTTTGCTCACAGGGGTCAAAGACTCATGTACAGTAAGTGCTGAAATTAGTCTGCACCGTATGAAATATGCTATATCATCAACTTTCACTTTAAATGGAGAAAATGGTAGAAAACAGTTATAATCAACATTCTAGAGTATACAGTTTGACCTCACCACACCTAGGGTGAAAAATGAATAAGTACTGCAGAATTAACCCCTTCTAGAGAAGCACTTATTTCAGTTTTATGTTTTACGCGCAGAAAATAACACTGATTTCTATTATGAGGAACCAGAAGTGCTGACTCCTAACTTTTTTTGCAAATCAACAAAATGTGAAAAGAAAATGTTACAAGCTTCTTTCATCTGGCAGAAGCATCACTCCTGTAAGTAATTATAAACTGCAAATGGAAATTCCCTGCATCCACATCCTGCAGAATTCTCTTATGCGGAAGGCTATTCTTAAAAAAAAAAAAAGAAAGAAAGAAAAAAAGAAACTCATATTTTTGTTACATTTGGAATTCATTATTGCCTTCGTACGCTTTCTGTTCTCATCTGCTTATGAATAAGCTGTTGGCAAACTGGCCTCCTGCAGTTTTCTGTCACGAAAGATATACAGCTGGGTGGTCACAAGCTGATTGTACTCAGAGAGCGGCACTCCTGGAAAACAACACACTGCCAGCAAAAAAAGCCTGTTTGTTTACCTGGATTGATTCACTGAAACGTTCAGGCACACTTGAGGTGAGGCTGAACAACTATGGGAATGAAATCTTTATTCCGGTCAATTAAGACATTTGTGGTAATGGACATGGTACCCAGGCCCTTTACAAGTTGATCATTGACCACATTCTAGTCAGGAAGTAACAGCAGCAATCTGGCATGGGTTACACAGCAAAAAAGGAGGGCCTACAGTGAAAAAACAACACCAGCTTATGTAACGGCACATATTGCCAAAGCTTCCCACAGCTTTTCACAGATAGGAGCAAAACAGAGCTGGGAGACTGTTCATGTCTGTTGTTGCAGAATGGTAACATAATTGTTCACGTTATAAAATAATTGATCAAATAATGAAACAGCTTGAATTTGGGGGAATGCTCTGGGAATTAAATACAATTCAAGAGACAACTGCAATAAATTAATTTGAGGCCACATTATATTATATGAAAAGTGAATAGATTTAAACATTCATTCCCCTTATTTGACAAATGTAGTCAACCTAAATATTTCCATTCGAGGTGACATTTTTAAAATTGACTTTCATTGTCACTCTGTAGAATTCTAATACTAGCGCAATGTATTTTATGCATATAAATTCTCTTCAATGTGAAATTCAGTTTCTATTTGTAGTATGACCAACAGATCTTAGCTGTATTAAAGAGGCATTTCACTCAATATTGAATTTTATATTTGCAATTTCTGGGACATTTTCAGCTGTCATTGCCACATTCTTCACCTCATCATCCCGTCATCGTTCAAACAAAGATTTTAAGCAAAATCTCAAACTTTCTTAAATCATACAGACACAGCGTTCAACCACTACTGGAAACCAGTGATGTGCGGTGATTTTCTGATTTTTAGCCAGCGTGCCAGCAATAATAATCCCTTGGGCGCACGCACGCCCCCTTCAGGGAGGCAGAGGTACTGGCTGCCTCACCTTGTGCTTTTTTGGTGCGATTTTATATAAGATCAGCAAGACTAAATTTGTTCTAAACATACGCAAAATACATGAGCTTCTATGGAAAGTGCGGACATATAATATAGGTGTGTGCAAACATGGCACTGGTGACAGTGGAAAGCAGACGGTGCGCGCTCGGCGCGGGCAGTGAGGGAGTGCGCGCTGGGAGATGAGGCTCCGCTCCTCGCACCCGCACCTCGCGCAGCTCCTCTCTATGTGAACGGAAATATGCAAATTTGGCAATTTAAATGACTGGAATCATACAGAAATCACATTTATAGCGCAGAGTAGTAGACAAATATTAATATTTATTTTATTTTATCATTATTTGTTTTTTACTTTTCATGCTGACAGGTGAGGCTCACAGAAAGGGTACTGTTTGTGTTGGACGTGCATATGTAATTATACAAATATATTAAAGATAAAACTTTGTAGTTTAATGGTATGCCATAAAAGGCCACTGTTAACTATGTTCTAAACTTAACGACAATGACATCTCATAATTACACCACCTGTTTTACTGAAGCATGTGTTGTTGGTTATAAACTGTTATATTGTTGAGCCATGATTGCTGTTATTATTTGTAGTGGTAGTAATAGTAGCGGTAACATTTATATTGCATTATAATTAACTGCACTGAAACTTCTCCTCAGGTTAATCACAGTAAAATTTTGTGTACCATTGTTGTTTAAAATACTACACTATTTTGCTAGCTCTGATCTTGCTAACTCAGATAAACTGGAGTCTTAAATATAGTGTAGCAAGACAAAGTTGTTCTATATGTCTTTGTTTCCTTACATTTGTTCAAGGTGAATAAAAAAATATAAAATGGTGTTGCTGTGATATTAGTTTTATAGCATGTAGAGATAATTGCATTTAACATACATATTTAAGTTGCTTAAAGTGTACTTTAATATGCATGTATTTTCAATATTATAGTACTCAATAAATTTAGATATTGTATTTAGTCATCCATCCATCAGTCTCCCAAATGCTTAGCCTTGTCTGGGTTACAAGTCTGTGGATGGGGGAATTGTTGATGGGACACAATTGTGTTTTACAGCATTGTTTGTTTCAGTGGAATTTTCTTACCACAGATGATTAGCATAAACTTTTTCTTCTGCAATATTAAGAAATAAAATTATTTCTTGTTTCACTGAATTATTGTTTTTGTGCTTGTATTGTATGCTGTTTTCTCATAGAATTGCTCTGGGTTTATAAAGGCAATTTTAATTTCAAAACTTTCGTCTTGCCTGCTGGATATAAGTATAACTACAACATATGACTGATGCAGTTGAAATCAATATCACTGTCTAATCCCTGCTATGATGATGGAAGTTGCTTATATTTCACAAAATAAATGCAGTGTTATATAAATATCAGAAATATACTAAAAGTGTTTAAAATTGTGAATTTATTAAGGTAAGACCTATTGCTTCTGGTACATTACAAAACAGACTTGAGACGGCCTTTTCATTTCAGCTCATCAAATCTTAATTTTATTGTTTTTTATATGAGGTAGGAATTGCTAAATGTCTTGCAAACTGAAATGTAACTACCACAAAACTCAAAATACCACACTGCTTTTCCATGTGAAATCCATTCTTTAGTGGGAAATGCTTCCCAGTGAGTGATTTTTTTTTAGTCACCTCTAGCTCACCTATGAAAACAAGAGACAATAGAACATACAGAATATCATCCCCCACCACTAATTCAAAATATATCCATGACTTTAATCTCAGCTGCCACTAATCCTGACAGATAGATCTCGGACATTCAGAAAATTAATGTTTGCTGAATAATAAAAGAATATGCAACATTTCTCCTTTGCATTCCCTGCTGAGGTCCTTAGAAAAGATCATAGTAAAAAATATCCAGTCTAACAAGAATTTATCATTATTCTGAAACATCAATTCCATCTGACTTCCTGATTATCTCATCAGGATCACTGTGATCAGGATCCTGCTCCAGGAAGTGTGAAGTATACACTACACCATATTCATGAGTTACACATTACTCCATCTTCATGAAGTTCCAACTGCACCATCTTCATAAGGTACACACTACACCATCTTCATGAGGTACACACTGCACCATATTCATGAGGTACACACTACTCCATCTTCATGAAGGTCCAACTGCACCATCTTCATGAGGTAAACACTATACCATCTTCATAAGGTACACTACACCATCATCATAAGGTACACACTAAACCATCTTCATAAGGTAGGCACAACACCATATTCATAAGGTACACACTACACCATCTTCATGCGGTACACACTACACCATCTTCATGAGGTAGGCACAACACCATCTTCATAAGGTACACGGTACACCATCTTCATAAGGTACACACTACACCATCTTCATGAGGTACACACCACACCATCTTTATAAGATACACACTAATAAACCATCTTCATAAGGTAAGCACAACACCATATTCATAAGGTACACACCACACCATCTTCATGAGGTATTAACTATACCATACTCATAAGGTACACACTAAACCATCTTCATATGGTACACAATAAACCATCTTTATGAGGTACACACTACACCATCTTCAGGAGGTACACACTACACCATCTTCCTTGCTGATATTTTGTGCACTACAAATGCACCATCATTGTGACATGTGAAACTATAACACCCTTCTGAAGTGGAGTGAACTCTTATGAAATCTGTAGAATTTCATATCCTGTGTTCACTCAGATTTCAACATTTTGTCTCCATCCTCTAGATTTCATGATGAGCTCATCCCTTTGTATTTCCCAGCACTGTTTTTTTCTGCTCAAACTCCAGTTATTTTCTGCTTTCTCTTCCTTTAACACATACACACTCCATGAATGGCTTTCAGAAACAGGCACCTAGAGGACAAACTGCTATTTTAAATTCATCCTTTTATGTAACCCATTGCATCTCTTTGCTGTCCCAGTAAGGTACAAGTTGCCCTCCCAGCGGTGACTCCCCTCGACCAGTCTGCCAGCAAGCCTCTCACTCGGCTCCCCTTCACAGCGAAGCCCTCTACTTATTCCCCCAGAATATGATAAGAATCTGCCTGTTCTTCACGACTTATGCAGCTTAGGCCCTTGTGAAAGCATTTGTTCTGTTCACCCTGGACGCTTTGCAGCTGGCCGCTGGCTGCACCTTCTGCCTCTGCCAGGCGGCAGTTGGCTGTTAACTTCTCGAAACAGGCACTCCCATCCTCTCCTCACTTCACTGGCAGCCCACATCCCGCTCCAGACCCTGGCACCAGCTTAGCAGGCCATAAAAGCCACAGCTTCTGAAGCCTCGAGCTGTAAGCAGACCTCACCGAAGCCTTCAACAACCACCACCCCACAAACATAGCTATTTTCAACAAATACAACTGCCAAGCTAATAGCCTCCTTTCATTTTAGAGCTTTGTAACCTTAAAAAAAAAAAAACATATTATGTAATAATTATAAATAATCCATTAAAAAGTATGTTTTTTTTTCCCGTTTGCATTTTAAAGTTATTTCTTGCGTCATTTTATAAAACAATGACAGTATTGTATTTTACTTGAAAGTCACTGTAAATAGGATGTCTTGTACCAAAGATGACCTAGCAAGGTTCCTGGAAGCGAGTATGCATATAAATGCGCAATTTGCAGGCAGCATTTGTAAAATGCACATGAAATCATGTTGATCGCAGCTGATAGCGGCTAGGGTTTGGCTGCTGAAGACTGGATCAGAAGATTGGATCAGGCGAAAGTGTCTCTCTTGATACTGTTGCAGCCCAGATGTCTAGATACTGTTGGTGGTCAACTGAGGTCACGACCAGATGGCCCAAAGCAGGAGGCAGGGCAGAAATAGCAGAGAAGAACGGCTGCTTTTCTTTGGTTTTGCCGTTTTTAATTGTATGAGTATTAAATGGGTGTTAAACAAGTGAAGATGGCAAAGAATAATACAGAATAGCCTCCACAGTCTAACTAGCAGCATAGTTTAAAAAATAAACCCATTTCTTAGTTCCCTGAACTGTTTCTCAACATAAGCAGAATTATTTGATATTTATATGATATAGCTGATATTTACATGTCAGATTGACAGTATTGATTCTACTCTTTTTTATGTTGCACAAAAATAATGTCACAATCCAGCAGCTTTAAATTTACATAATAAACTTTTTTTTCTTTTCTAATCCACAGGTTTTATAATATTCTATTTGCAATAACACAACTCACCCTTTTTAGTTAATGAAAATACAAGTGGAATCTAAATGTTTTCATTAAATATTGTTTCATTAAATATTTGGAAAGATCGAGCTCCCGTTAAGCAGGTATTTAAGCACTCATACATTCTAATGAATGCATGACCCTATTACACATAGCACATAGTTAAAACGTATTACCCATATTGCGCAGTTATTCATTTTATAAAATATTTAAGCCCGAGAGCCAGGGGGGCATGCAGCTCAGTGCAATATTAAGCTACACTTGGCTTTTCCTTTGCAAGTAAAGCAACAGACTAATATGGTCATTTCACAGTTTGGGCTGTTTTGTTTGCTCTTGGTGCCATTGTAGGGCAATATTATTCAGTTAAATAATTCCCATGCCAGATTTCAGTCTCATTTCTTGAGCTGAGGCAGAGCTGGCTTGCTGTCACATGTAGACTTACTTTCAGTTTAGGGATTCGAGGAGAAATGCACTTCCTGCTCTGTTTATCAAACATGACGAGGTGCACTTTATATTTCAGAGACGAGCGAGCACCCTTTTAAAGTGTACTTAAAAAGAAATAAACATCCAAAACAAAAACACAAAACTGACGCATTTTAATGCGGAAAAAAAAAACAGCGCTTCTGAAGAACAGAAGCAATTTGTGGGTTTGTCTTTGTGTGTTTTTTTCCGCATGCCTTCGAACAGCTGGGATGACCTCGCCGTAATAATTAAAACTGCACTGATTTCTAGCTTGTTTGCACAATGCAGTGCTGCCTAGGTTGGTAAAACTGTAAGAAGCAATATGTAATCAAACACTGCAAAAAAATGCTTAATCCTAAAGGATATGATAGATTAATGGCAAATGCATACTCTGAGCCAATGAAAGCATTTCTCACTTTATTCCAGCAGGCCCCGCCCCCTTTTGTCTGTACTCTTAAATGGGTAGATAAAGGTTCTTAGTTCTGTCCTGTAATGGAAATAGTGGTGGATTGTTTCACTGTACTCACAGTAATCCTGTTTTATGGTATTTAATCGGGATGGATAAAAAAAAGCTTATCGTTTAACACAAGGGATGTTGTTATTATGTTTCTTCTATCTTAACTGACATATTTCCAAAACCATTTTGGTCACATTGTAAAAGAGAATGACTGTATGAAATTGTAATTACAGCATATTCTTTGCGGAGTGCCTTGCTTTTATTTCGAAAGAAGATTAAAACGTCCAGAATGTATGTGAAATCGTTTAAATCATCACGAATGACCACTGTTTGATCCAGTAATGTAGTACTGGTGCTTTGAAATGCTTTATACTGAAGTATATATTTTATATGGGAATGATATAGCTTTTCAGTGCTAGAATATTTATTAAAAAGAGAGAATATAGTACAGTAATATTCCTTTCTAATTCACATATGTATAGTCATATGTGTTTCATGGGCTCACAGCTGGCATGGGAGCTTTCTATGGAATGATTTACGTGTTTGTTCATATTATTCCGTACTTGCTCTGAATCTTTAACTTGTTCTGTAAAGCTGAAGTGGAAGTAAAAAATTTTTCAGTATGTTGTTAGGATTTATTTCACATTTTCAATCAGCCTTTTCTGACCATTGTCACAGCATAAGGGAGCAAAAGAGGGGAAACGAAGGGGTGAGAAACAAAAGCCAATCAGATTGCAGGATTTCATCTGCAAAGATGCTTCTGCAGCCATAGCTTCCCCCCATCTAACACGATGCTAGTGTGCTGCTCTGCAGCCATAGCTTGCCCCCATCTAACACGATGCCAGTGTGCTGGTCTGCAGCCATAGCTTTCCCCCATCTAACACGATGCCAGCGTGCTGCTCTGCAGCCATAGCTTCCCCCCATCTAACACGATGCCGGTGTGCTGCTCTGCAGCCACAGCTTCCTCCCATCTAACATGATGCCGGTGTGCTGCTCTGCAGCCATAGCTTCCCCCTATCTAACACGATGTCAGTGTGCTGCTCTGCAGCCATAGCTTCCCCCCATCTAACACGATGCCAGTGTGCTGCTCTGCAACCATAGCTTCCCCCATCTAACACGATGCCAGTGTGCTGCTCTGCAGCCATAGCTTCCCCCAATCTAACACGATGCCAGCGTGCTGCTCTGCAGCCATAGCTTCCTCCCATTTAACATGATGCCAGCGTGCTGCTCTGCAGCCATACCTTCCCCCCATCTAACACGATGCCAGTGTGCTGCTGTACAAAGTCCAGCTGATAAGAACTTCTGTTACACGTTAGCAGCATAAATAATTTGAACAAAGAGAGGAAAGGCAGGTGGCTTTTGGAGGCAAGACGTAATCATAGTTGATGTGGAAGATAATGCAGAAGTAGCCATCTGTTCTCCGCTGCAGGGAGGAAACACGCATTACCATATCCTCGCAAGCATTATGAAACACGGAGTTAATAATTAACCTATCGTGCCGTCATTCTGGAAACTTGTTTAAGGTACACATATCAACAGGGGGGTCTTGTTGCCAAACAAAAACCAACAGTGACTTTTTTATCCCATTATTATTATGTTAATTTATATGATTTATTGGCAGAAATGGTAGCATATTGTTTAAATACTTGAAAGATTGCCAGATCAAATCCCAAGAGTATTCCACCATGAACAAAAATGCACTAAAATGCTTCATTAAGAATTTCTAGTGATATGAGTGTAAAATCCATCCATTCAACTTCTCGCTGCTTATCCTGGTCAGGGTGAAGGGGCGTGGACATGATCCCAGGCAGCACAGAGCGGAGGGCCGGAGAACACCCTGGATGGCATGCCAGTCCATCACAAGGCAGATGCACACACACGCACACTTACTCACCTACACAAACATATAAACCTAGGCTTGTCTCTTATGCTGCCTGTGACTGGTTCCAGGCACTGTGTGCAAGGTGCTGCTTGAGATTTTGGGGACGCATAATATATTGTTCCCTCAACCCGGACCAATACAGTTAAGTTTTACATTTTTAGGCTCCCATGGAATCATACCTCATAGCTAGTGCTTGGGAAACAGAAACTCGTGATACAGGACTAGGAATTTCCAGGATGTTTCACTTTTTTCGTTTTTTTTTTTTTTTTGTCAAAAAGTGATCATGAGAAAACAGTGACGAATAAACAGCAACTTCACTAATTAGAGAGAAATTGCTTCAGTCTCTGAAATAATGGAGCGGGGATTTTTTTTCAACATGAAAACAATCCTCAACAATCACAACAAATGCTTGTAATTCTGAGTCATTCCTCAAGGACAGCTATGTTACAGCTGGCTGAAGAGGTCGAACTTAACATTTACAAAACAAGAATCAAATGGTTTGTGCCAGGTATGTTACTCCAAGGGGTCTTTGATGTTTGTACAGATTTGTCAGTTTCCTGATATATTTATGAAAATCTTTCTTTGAAGCGGCTGCACTCATGAACAGCTGCGGTGTATCAATGAAGTGCTTTGCCACTTTTGCCACTTTTGTGTTCCCATTTATATTCCGGTGGCACAATTAGCCATGAGCAAAAGCGGTGCTGCTGAGGTGCATTCCTAGCTTTGTCAACAAGTTAAAAATTAATTGCACCATTCTATCTGGACCAGACGTTCATCACAGACAGCCAAGCATGGCATAAACACACATTGGGAATATATGATAAAATGTAACTCACACGGCTTACCCCACTTTGTTCATACACAGTGTCTTTTCTAGCTTTTTGGGGAAATTCAGTGTGCGGCTTGTTTATTTACAATATCATTTCAGTTAAAAAAGTAAAATATTACATAGAAATGCAAACAAAAAATGTGTCTGGGTTACTTTATAAGGTCCAGCATATAGAGAAGGAAACATTATTTCAAAGAACATGATAACATACACTGCAGGTCCTTTGAGAATCACTTATGCCGACATGGAAAAAAAAGCCATTATATCTTGTACCAGAAGATTTAATAGGTGTCATAATTTATCATGTGGACTGAAAAGTGTTTCTTAATTAAGTGTGTGCATTAATGAATTTTTTAATTTGATCCTTGTAAGTACTTTCCAATGCTAATTGCAATATTCCACACATTAGTTATCCACTATTGCCCTTGGCTATTTTCAACTGTGCGGAACTTTTTTTTAAGTTAATTAACTCATCCAGGCCCAACATTCTGAATCTTAGCAAAAAGTACATTTCAGAAGGTAGCAATGCGATAACTTTGAGTGTGTTTTAAAACTTCAGGTTTCAAAGTTGAACTCACATTGCAACAATTAGTTATATATTAAGCTTACCTGTGAATCATAATTTGTAAAATACATAAATCACACAAAATTTTGAATTTAAAGCTCAATTTAGAAATGATAAGAAAAACCTTCATCTTATATATTTCTGATCAAAAGTTTTGTGTCAAATAAATTCAAATTAGTTAAGAGAATCATGAGGCACAATAATCTTCATAATGATAATTAGTTTAGAAAAATGCGGAAAAAGGAATAGAGGGCTCAAATGTGTTATGAACCTTAAGGGACAGATTATTGTGAGAAACATTAAAGTGAGATTGTAGATGCTACCATTTTTGATGACGTAACCTGATTAAGGCCTTACTGGAAATTCAAGATTTATATGGATAGCAAAATATGCAAATCGGCCCCAAAAAGTCATCCAGGACAACTGCTTCAGGCTCAAATCCTAGATTAAATGTGTAAATATGCGATATTCAACATCTGTTTGACTAGGGTTAAGGGGACCTCATGATTCCCTGTACTAGTGCACAGATTTAGTCGTGGTAACTCTGTTCCTGGATTCACCAGCCAGTGTCCCCTGACATACCACCTCAGTGCCAGCCTGACATGACTGATCAAGTTGTCCAAACAACAGGCTGGAACCACTAACGAAGGACTCATTAATGTAATTTCATTCTAATCAGGTGTTAATGAGACTAATTTTTGCAATAATTTAGGCGATTCGTGTAATGACTGTTCAGCGTACAGATTACTGCAATCAGTCACATTTGATAAGAACCTAAAACAGTTTTTTTAAGAAATTTTGCAGCCAAGGTTCATGTAATGCCAGGCCATGGATTCATACCAGTAAAAATCTCTCTCACTTAAACAAATGTAAAAATTTGAAAACAATGCAGTAATGTTAATTTAGATCTAGCGATACGCCTCCCTTGATTTTGATAAATTGCATAATTGCATGTGAAACAAAAGTTATCGAAATTATAACTTCTTACTGAACAGAATCCCTCTTAGAAAATACCACAGCGATATTATGTATTCTCATTCAGTTTATTTTTATATAGCGCCCTTCACAACAGAGTTGTCCCAGGGCGCTTTACATGAGTGTGTTAGAATACAGTGATATATGCAAAACAGAGTGGAACAGAGAAAATGAAATACATAGAATGAAAGAAAGACAGAATAGAAAAAAAGAAAAGAAAGAAAAAGCCAATTGACAACAGAGGAGAGTTATGTATAAAATGGAAGTTCCAAATTAGAAGCATCCATGAATCCATATTCTAACCTGGTTAGGGTCAGGGACACGGGGGGCAGGGGTTCCACAGGGCGGTGAATGAACCAATGAGAATTACTTACAGCAGTAACACTAATTTGAAGAGTAATATGAATATTACTAATATGAAGAGTCAATGTAACATACACAAAAAGGATTGTGTGTATGCCTGAACACAAAACAAGCAGAATCTGAAGTGGATCTAATAATGAAATGGAATTAATTAGATTAGATTTCAGGGTTCAGATTTCACAAGAGGGATATTAAAGTATTAAAGAGCGGTGATAGTTCTACCTTGTACGGCGCCCTGGAAAAAACCTTCAGCACCTACGTCCAACAAAAATCATACATCCATCTTCCACCCCCAGCAAAAATCGCATGTCCATCTCCCATCCCCAACAAAAACCATGTGTCCATCTCCCACCCCAACAAAAACTGCATGTCCATGTCCCACCCCCAACAAAAATTGTGTCCATCCCCACTGTCAACAAAGAAAAAGCACCATTCAGCACTGTCATTTGAAATAATTCATATAAATAATGATCAAATTTTAAACTTAAAAACATATACAAAACAAGATTCATTAACATCACAAAAAGAAATGGCAAAGACAAATAGAAACAAACTGTAGTATATAAATAAAAAAGAGAATTAATCTATTACACTGTTACCCTATAACAGGGGTGGGGCAATCTTATCCGTAAAGGGCCGGTGTGTATGCAGGTTTTCGGGATAACCCCTGCCCTATAAGCTAACAAACATCGTACTAGAGTTATACTAGCCTATTCCATTACATGTTTAATATTATACTCAAAATGAGATGAAATAGCTGCAAACCTTCATCTTTGGCGTGTTTCTCCTCTTATTCTTTCCTTTATTTTCCTTTTTTATAAACTGGGCACCTGATGCCTTAGACCTTTTCTTATCCATTTATGTTAGTCTGGTACTCGAGCATCAATACATCACCCATCCTTTAATACTGTCAACCAACAGTCAAACCTAAACCAATTCACCTTGGCAGCGTGCAGACTGGCATTTGTATTATTCTTAATGATTTTGCCCAAAACAAAAAAATACAACACTATGTCTGTTAAGCTATATATTCAGAGTATCGTTGAATGAATTGTGGTTTATTTGGTAGCGTTTTGCAGTGTGACTGATATTACACAAAGTTAGAGGTGCGCTATTTGATGGATTTCCCTGCTCTCCCTAGCTCGGGCCTCCAGTTTGACAACCTGAGATCAACTTACCCCCACCCTTGTCCCCATCTCGTACTTACGAGTGGTAGCATGTCTAGCTCACAAACTAAAATCAGGGTGCCGACTACAGCAAAGCTGATAAACCCACAAAGTGACATGATATGACATGCAAACGCGCCTTAGATCAGCGATCGTGCAAATGTCGCCATCCCCTTTTTATGTGGGGTGCCCCGTGCCGCTCCTGGCGAAATGTCGCCTATTTATTATTAAGTTTATTTACCCATATTTAACAATGAGAAATATTAAGCGATTTTCAATACTTAATATCCTAATGTTTATCTAGCAATTTAATCGACATTTTGAAATTGTGAAATTTCAGTTCACGAGAATTAAGAATTTAGGTGAATTGTCCCATGCATAAAAAGGTCAAGTTCTTGCCTTGACCTGAGGCAATGTTTACAGTTAAAAAGCAATATCTTCAGCCACCAGATCACCTACTTGCCTAAAGTACAATCTTTGACTGGAATTTTAATTGATAGTGTCAGCAGATGTTAATATTTGGACCACATGTATAGTATGGTCTCACTGAGGTTAATTTACTACTAGGACTCATTATCCAGGTGTGTCTAGATTGATTTGCAAGAGTCCAGCATTTTGAAACATAACTTATGTTCTTCTAAAATGAATTCATATATTAATAGCAATAATAGTAATATAAACAGTCGATTGGCCTAAAAATTTGAGTGGTAGAAATAAACAATGGTTATGAAACTCCAAATAATGCTCTTATTTATTACATTGCTAATTATGACACAGATTCTGACTTACCAGGGTATACCCTACTTGTGCACTGCACTCCCACAAATAGGTTGAAGGGGACCTCGTACTTGGCACATAGCTGGAATATGGATGGATGGATGGATGGATGGATGGATGAGAGCTTAAACTGATATAGGCATATTGACTACAGAGAAAAATCTGAAAATATAAACATAAACATAAAAGCAGAACGCTGCACTTTGTTTAGGTTTGTCAATTTTTTCTGACAACCTTTGGTATATCAGTGAAATTGCCCCTTAAAATAATTGTGTTGATCAGCAAACAGATACTTAAACCCATTTCAGCTAAAGAATGATGCTTGATTAAACAAATCAAGGTGGTTAACTTAACTCATAAACCTCCCATAATCTATATAATTCATAGAGCATCAGCCTATGCTGCATATAAAAACTGCCATACAGAGCCCCGTCCTTAAGATTCCTTGCCGGTCCCATCCCCATTATGATGCTGTGCCATTATGCAGACTAACAGTTTATCCCTGCCCCACATGTCAAGTGTTGATAGGCTTATATGTGTAGCTGGCCAAGCCTATTCTTAATCAGAGGCTTTAGGAGTGAGGGGTCGCTGCTACTCCCAAAAAGATACCAATCTCATCTGCTTCACGAGCAGCCGACTTCAGAAGATCCCGTGCTAATCAACGGCTGAAAAGGCTTCCTTATTAATATATTGCATGTTAGACGTAATGGTCCGAATGCTATAGTCTAAAACTGGGCTTAAAACATGTGTGCTTTTTGAAGCTTTAATCTACACCAGGGGTAGGGAACCTGATCCATGGAGAGCCGGTGTGGGTGCGGGTTTTTGACCTTTCAATCAGCCAATAATAAAGCATTGGTTCTCAGCTCCAGTCCTGGGGACCCACACTTACTGACTTATTGTAAGGTAATCCCAAAAAACCACACCCACACCGGCCCTCCATGGGTCAGGTTCTCCACCCCCGGTCTACACGATTATTTCGGAGGCCGTGCCAGTGACAGGATGGTTGCTGGTTCGAGTCCCCAGTTTGGCAGAGTGCTTTCACTATTGGGCCCATGAGCAGGGCCCTTAACCCCCACGTGCTCCAGGGAGGAGCTGCCCCCACCTTCTCAGCTCTACTTTACCCGCAGTAGAAGCCTCTGCTAAATAAATACAATGTAAATTTATTGCGACTTTTATACTTTGCCCAGGGTGGAATGTTTAGACAATTATTTGTGTTTACTGTAATTAAGTCTCATGAATGCATACTCCCTCTAGGGATGTTAATGATGGATTAGCCACCAAGAAAATAAGTAGCATTTGGTACAGAAAGAACAGGACCTGATGTATCTAGCTGTATCTTGAGGAATTGTTATCTAGATATGTTTTCTGCCTTTGACCTTAATCAATTCAACGGCAAGTTTAAGACCCATTTTTGGAAGAAAGACGCTGGTGCTCTGCATTAGTTCTGCATTACGTGGTAGAAAGCTCTCCCCCAAGTTCACATTCTGTTCATCCCAAAGTCAGAACAGTTTTAGAATCTCTCTAGGTCTTCTACTTGTGAGAACATTAGCAGAAGAAAATTGTATCCGGCTTCATAATTAAATTCTGTAACTCAAACAGCTATGTTATTTATATTGCGTTAGAAGTTATGGAGCTTTCTGGACATAAGTGAATGTCTCTTGACAGCCTGTTGGGAACAGTGTTTTGTCATGAGTTAAACTGTGGGCCTAGAGAACAGCACAAATGACCATGTAAGAATACAAACCACTTCAGTGACCTCACTGTTTATTATGCAACTAAGCTAAGAAATGCTTCACTGGAAATGCACATAAAAAATATCACTGTGTTAAAATGTTACACGTAATTTAAACATGTTTTCATCAAAGTTTTAGTTTATATGAGCAAATTTCGCCTGTCATTGTTAATTCTTAATGAAAATGAACAAGCTTCACATTTTCTTTCCTATTACTATATATTAATGATGTTAGTACATAGTATAGTTTACTATAGTATAGTAAACTATAGTGTAGAATAGTATAGTATAGTATAGTATAGAATAGTATATAGAATGAATGCGACTAATGGTAAGAGAATCAGGCGAGTTGTGTACATTGCAACAATCTACCATTTAGTGTTGCATCATATTTCCAAAGGCATCATTTCTGATTTGGGACACGGGCTTTACAGAAATCATCCACTGGTTTTTGTATTTGTTTTAAATTTGTTTAGGAAAATGTGTCTCATTTTCAAAGTTTTCCAGGATGTGCCACATGCAGCAAACTTGCAGGTCCCTGGACCAGGAGGCATCGGCAGCTGTGGAAGCACCACCCAGCACCCTCCCCCACCCCCGGGCCAGGACACCCAAGGACAGATGCAGAAGGATGGCAAGTGTGTTGTTTACTGTAGCAATGACGGCGTCTTCTCCAGCTAAGGCAAGGACAATGGCACGAGGCAGAAGCCCCCCGCACCCCTCCTCACCCCCAGAGTAAGCCGGAATACCTCTGACTCATGCTCAAAGAAGCCTCTGATCTTTATGTGTGTGCTGACTGCCCTGTGTGTCTGCACATTAGCTGTTTCTATTTGAGCTCTTTTTGCTAATAAACTAGTAATACAATTGAATAGAATGTATGGTTTTATTTTGTTATTTTATTTAACCTAATTGTGATATTATGTTTAAAAAGGATGCACAGGGATTGTGACAGTAAGCCATTTTCTGCGGGATGGTCTTGCTGTGGGGGAGAGTCAGGGCCAGCTGGGAGGGAGAGGGGGGGGGGGCACACACTCCAGTGTGGAACGAGAAACAAAATGGCAGGCAAGCAAGTCAGTCTGTCCATCATTTTAGGAATTTTAGACTGTCAGATTCAAGGTTACAGTGCCTAATGCACTCAAACTACTGGGGAAATATTCCCATGTGAGGAACCCTTGTGGTCTCAGAAGGTCACCGCCTGGGATGACTCCACGGAAAATACTTGACAGTCCAGAGTACATGGAAGGGTCAGAGTAACATCTAAGTGACTTCTGCCAAAAAGTGTACCACGTCTTGGCAGTGCCTGTATTATCGTTGGCTTCACGACCAGAGATTTCTTCTAGAAGATGATAACATTGCCAAAGTCAATGCTGGAACCAAATGTTTCATTTTGGACACAGTCTCAAAGTATTATGCAAAGATGTGGGCTGGCTATCCAGGTTCAAGCAGCACTGCCATTTGTAAACAAGGCTTTTTTTATGTGGGTGTAACGTCTGTATCCAAGCTGTGTTTGCTCTGCTTTTGCTGAGCCTTGCTGGTAACTTGGGTGTCCTCCCTTTTGGAATGGGAACTTGGTGGCGAGCAGTCTCTGGAATCCATCATGGCGGAGACCCCGGGATGCAACTCTGCTCCGGTGAAATCAGATTAAGGAGGCCCAGTCTTTTTTCATCCTTCTTTTTTTTGCAGTTGTGACCTTCTTTTGCTCTCTGAGAGTGGGGTTCTGGAAGCCAGGCAGCATATGACTGAGATTCCGAACCACTTCCCATTCACATGGGAGACCTGCTTTGTGCAGGGGAGGAGAATGGAAACTGCACACAGCTGCGACTCACACGCCTTGGAGCAGAAGTATGCAGAGGGAATCTGCTTTCTTTCAAACAATTCTATCTAATAAACATGAATGAGCTGTCAGTTATAAAACAAACTTTTTTAACAATATAGTTCTAATAGCTGGCCGTTATATGTAAAGCGAATCTTCCGTTTGTAAAGCGTATATGTAATCTGGGGTGTCGCTTGGGCTGTTTGGGGGGGGGAGGTGGGGGGGGACTAACCTCCCACTCCTTCATAAATCTCTAGTGACATTCCTGTAACTCATATGCAATTAAAAGCTCTCTATCACTTACAGCAGGGTTCCCCAGCCCAATCCTCGGGGAGAGTGCACAGTTTCGCTCTATGATGGAGCAAAAATGGAGCAAAAATGTAGTCTGGCAGGGAGCTAGGAGAGAGCAAGATCGTGGACCGTCCGCTGGTCCCCTTGGACTGGGGTGAGGAACATTGACTTAGAGGACGGCAGTAAAATTATCAATTCAAATCAATCAAGAGCTTGACCATGACAGAAAATTTGTTCTAATTGTATATGCTGTCCATTTCCAATAAGTTATAACAACGACTCATAAATGCACCAAACAATAAAATAACATTGTTTTAGAATGTCACAAGTAAAACCCCACAAAAGAATGACAATTTAAAATATGCATATCCTGTTTATATGCATAAAATTAGTTATACACTTTAAGATAAGTACTTTTTAGTATAATCACTTTTTCATTATTTAGTCTTTACCAAGGGAATGATTGTGTTGCATTTGTTTAAAAAATGGGGGAATTAAAGGAATTGAATAAATAAGCACTTCTTGAATAAAGCTAAAAACTTTCTGGACATAAGTGAATGTCTCTTGACAGCCTGTTGGGAACAGTGTTTTGTCATGAGTTAAACTGTGGGCCTAGAGAACAGCACAAATGACCATGTAAGAATACAAACCACTACAGTCTCTTGTCAGGATAGTCAAAATTTCAGGCCCAGTCCGTTAGACAGGGATTTTCAACTCTGATGGTCCACTGTCTAACCAGCATTCATTCCATCAATGAATCAAGGAAACAGTTAGAACTTAAGAACATAAGAACTACACAAACGAAAGGAGGTCATTCGGCCCATAAAGCTCGCTTGGGGAGAACTTAACTAATAGCTCAGAGTTGTTAAAATCTTATCTAGCTCTAATTTAAAGGAACCTAA
>JAODKM010000108.1:12277782-12301959 GCA_026780845.1 Petrocephalus sullivani | reverse complement strand
CATTTATGTAAATTGGGAACAATAGTGGTCCTAAAATTGAACCCTGCGGTACCCCACTATGAACGCAGGCCCACTGTCACATTGTGCCTCTTATAACTACTCGCTACTTCCTATCTCTTAACCAGTTATCAATCCAGGTCGCTACAGTTCCTAAAATACCTGTCGCTTTGAGTTTAAGTAGGAGCTTCTTGTGGGGGACAACATCAAAAGCCTTTTGGAAATCTAAGTTACAGTTTATTGCAGCTTTATTCTTTTGTTCCCAGCGATGTAAAACTCTTTAGAGAAACACCTAGTTTTGCAACACCAAATTTTTTTTTAGCTAAATTGCAGAAGTGGTCTGAATGAACAACAGAACTGAAAAAGTATAGCTACACGTTTTTCTGCAGAGAATCCATCCATCTTCCATAACTGCTTAGACTGCCTGTCCAGTTCAGGGTCAGCCTGGAGCTCCTCTAAAGAAGCAAGAGGCACAAGTCAGGGGAGACCCTGGGCTGGATGCCAGGCCATCACAAGGAGGACACTCACACATACCACTGGCCAGCTAGGCTCACCTAGCGGCATATCTCTGGACTTCCGAGTACCCAGGGAAAACCCACGCAAAAATGAGCCAAACTTGCAGACTTCAAACGCACAGCCAAAGGTAAAAGTCAAACCTTCAACCCTGGAGGTATGTCATGCAGAATGCGCAATGTCTTATATACTCAGTGACAAAAAAGGTAAGCACCCAGAAGTAATGGTCAGATTTGGATGTAATTTGGTACACGTGCAGACCAGCAATGGCTGTGTACATGATTCAATTTGCAAGGAGCTGGCACGTCTAGACACAGAGGATGCCTCGTAGACGCATTAGGCAGTATTACCAGCATTTGATAGAGTTTGGTAAGGGTTGCATTGTGGGTTTGCATGAGCCCGGGGGGTCATATCATGCAATTGCCCGGCATGTGGGGCATGCAGATGTCACAGGCGCCCGATGTTGGAGCCAATGGGCGCGTGAGAGCACCCAGACACGTCGTGAAGGTTCCAGTCACCCAAGACAGACCACACCAAGGGAGGATCGTCGTATTGTGTGGCAAGCATTATAGAACCCCATGACATCTGCGCCTGCAATCTGGACACAGGTACTGACTCTCTACAACACCCCGTGCCATGCTGCACGGTGTCTCGATGACTGGCATCAGCTGGACTACGGGTTCACCTTCCCAAGCGTAGGCTGCCGTCAACACCAGCGCAGAGATAGCTTTGCTTGGCATGGACAGATGATGAGTGGCTTCGTACCTTGTTCAGCGATGGATCTCGATTCTGCATTACCACAGATGACCGTCATGTGCATGTATGGCTGCACTAAGATGAGTCGACCAATCCCACTAATGTTATGGAGAGACACTGGCATTACTCCTGGTATCATGGTATGGGGAGCCATAAGGTAGGACTTCAGGTCATCTCTGGTAGTGATTCAAGGAACCCTGATGGCACAGCACTACGTCAGTGACATCCTGCATTCGCATGTCATTCCCCTCCTGACAACGCCCGTCCGCACATGGCACATGTGTCTGTGGATGACTGAGTCATGCTGAGGGCCACCCAGGGCCTATTTTTTGAAATACTTTGTAGCTCTCCTTTGACCTGTATGCTAAATCATTCAGTGTCAGCCCTCTCTACTCCACTGAAATATTGTCCCCTTCACTACAGGCTTTATACCTCATATATTCGCCACTCTCTTTCAAAAAATGCCTTAGCAGGTGGCATTACAGCCCCATGAATCAAGGTAACAGCACAGTTGAGCTAAGTCTAAGTGTGGAAGCAAAATCTGGCAGCCTTTCCTGTGACAAGAAAGATAACATGCCTTTGAAAGGTATGATCCTGAATTAATTTAGCACTTTTTTAATGAAGGACATTTTTATGGCAATTCGGCCTATGTAAAAATATAATCATATGCGCTGTAAAAATAGCATGATAGAAAAGAACAACTGGAGTATACGAATCTGCAAAAAGGCAGTGAAAGGGAAGGATGGAGATGGATGAATAATATAAAAAAAAAACGATATATTTTGGGTGACTGTTCATTGCACTGTGTGCTGCCTGTTGACAACAGCCTAGCGGGGAAATGCATACATAGGTCTTTTCAGTCAAATAAATATCCATTTGTATTGGCCCAAGATATTATAAACAGCAATATCAGTTACACAATCCATTTAGAAAACAGAATAATAAACTCCAAAACAAGGTTAAATATATAATATAAAACTGATAGAAGATGTTATATAACATTGAATAATTCCTTTTTATATTTTCGAATTTCAGGATATGATTAGAATGCCTAAAAAATATTTTTAATCTCAGATCACAAAAGAAGGATTTTTTTTACTGATTCATGCATATCTTAACATTTTTACATTTCATATAAGAGCTTGACATCTTACAGAAGAGCTGTTGACAATATAGTAATGGATTGAATTCTTTTATTCATTATAACTATAGTAACAGGGTCATGTTGTTAACCTTAAATAAATGGGTTTTCTGAGTGAAATGTCGATGGAGGTTACTGATTTAACATATTAATATATAATAAGAAGCAGGATGCTCCATTAGCTATTAAATAAATATATTTAAGGGAAATATCTATGTGATTTTTTAATGTTCCCTTAATACCCTTACATATGACATGTAGTGTTTGAAATCAAACGTGTTTCTGTACATTGAATTCATAGTTTGAGTATATAATTTCAGTAAATCAGTCATTTACAAATGCAATTAGTTGAAATACTGTATTTTGTGGAATAAGGGCTTTAATGAATTCATAATTTTTAAAAAGATTTCTATTACAATTTCAGTTGCATTTTGTACTTCATATCAAATGAATCAAGCAGTTTCTTAAAATATCACTTGCAAAACACTATTGACTTTTTGACTGCAGAAACGTGGAAAAATGTTTTGTCTTTTTTAAATCTAAAATTAATTTTCTGACCTCAGTTTCAACACGACTGAAAATGTTAAAACTCAAAACATGGGGTATTATTTCATAATTACCTAGTAACACAAACCTAGAATATAATGATACTTTGTGGATCCCTGTGGGGAAATTTCCTTTTAGCCTATCCCACCCAGCTCTCCATGAGACACACACAGATGAAAGCAGGCTGGGGGATGAGAGTGAAGGGCAGCCAAGATGGAGCTGGGGGTTAAGGGCCTTGCTCAAGGGCCCACTGACATGTGACTGTTCTGCCAAGGCTGGGCTTGAAGCAGCTACTTCCTGATCACAGGCACTGAGGCTTAGCCCACTGAGGCACTCACCGCCCACTATAGCATCAAGGATTATACAGAAGTTGCCTATGCAAGCCTGAGAGAGTATTTATTATTTCACACGTGGTTGCCCTTCATAATTTGTTTTTAGACAGGGTTCTATTGAAAACAATACTATTGAGCTTGCAATTAAAAAAATATTTGGCTAATGTTTTTCCTTTCTCAAAAAAAGTTAATTAACAATTTTCACACATTTAAACTCCAAATTTTGTTAACAAGGCATATAAATGCTTCTCCTTAAACTCACGCTTGATAGCACATGCAAATGGGACCATTCTTTATAGTCACCATGTACTTTCTCAGAAACAGAAATAATTCAATTTTATCTCCTTCATTAGGACAAAGCAGCAGCCATTAAATTCATGGTGTTTAAGATCATCTTTGAACATTAAGTAAAATTTTATCTGGACCAAGGGTTGTGGCAGTATTGTAATATTATAGGAATAGACACATAGAGAGAACTTTTTCATTGGTGTCATAAAAGCAAATTAATTTCATGGATAGCCAAATTGTGTGTAGCAATGTACTCATTTTTACATCTTTATTATGGGGCACTGGTCCTGATTTGCTGATATTGCACACACAGCACAAGTTAGTTAAAGGGGAAATCCACCTCAGTTTTGGAATTTCACATGCGGCTCCCCATTCCTGCTCTATTCCGGCTGCCATGTCAATGAAGGTTAACTGGAAGTAGCTACATAAAATTCCATCAAAAAAGCTTTGGCTCGGCACTAGTCCTTACCTATTCATTGCAGCAAAGACTCAGGGGACACTGGGGACACTCCAAACAAGCTTATGAAAACCATCATACTCATTTAATATTACTATATGAGAATGTTCTTTTAAAATGCAGAAATTCATGAGACATGTTGATATTGAGGGGATAGAGCAATAGTAAGTATATAAGCATTACAAACTGGAACAAAAATGCTACCTGATTATGTAAGAGGGTAAAGACCTTATATATGAAATAAAGTTTGTTGTGTGTGTTTTATCGAAAGTCTGTTGTGTGCCTGTTACCTAGAATGAACAACAATGATCCATTAATTTCAGGGATGTCAAGAATGTTTTCCAATCAAAGAAAACATTAAAAGTATGTTTATGCTCAAGTTCTGGTCATTGAATACTCAGGCCCACAGATTCATCAACAAATTCAAAATATTTCAATTGACATTTCAGTCCATAAATGTCATTATACTGAAGGTTTACATTTGTGTCATACCCATTTGTCCATCTTTCAAAAGCAGATATCTAGTGTAGGGTCTTGGTGTTCCTGGAGTCTACGCCAGGAACCACAGGGACTGAGGCAGGGTACCACCCCTGATAGAATGCCAGTATGTCATATGGGCCGCCCCAATCACACAAAGCAGAGATGTCAATTAATATAAGCAGCATGTCTCTGGACTATGGAAGGAAACCAGCTTGAATGTGAGAAGAACATACAAACTTAACACATGGGGGGGGCTTCAACCCACAGCCCACGCTGGGACACCACATACTGCTACACTGTGTCTATATAATGACATCAAGCATACTTCAGCATGAACATTTTTTCAATCAGGTCCAGACCAATTACAGTGCGTAGCAGTTGGTTTTCACTCATATTAGGCTTTTATTTATGTGATAAGTTCATACAACAAGAAAATCTCAGTTATAAAATGCTAATTATATTGTATCCAGGAAATTAAAAAACTAAACATAAGTAATTACAAATAGTATATGACAAAACATACTTTACTACGATATATATCAAAGGCATGTCATGTCAAGATTCAGTGTTTTTGTTATGTACACAGTAAACAATGTTAGTTACACTATTCAGTACAGTGAAAATCTGACTTTGCGTATCATTCCGGCAACCAAGTTTTTTAATTTTGTGTTTAATTTGTGTTTAGCAGCTATATAAATCTAAAAATATAGAACTGTTTATTCACAAAGCTGACATTCCTTTAGTAACAGGTCATGTAATGTGTGATAAATAAAGCCATTAATTTCCAATATAACCATGCTTTTTACCTGCATTTTACTGTATTCATAAATATTATGCCCTAATTTATTACACAAATAAATAATGAATAATACAATTTGAAAACCTTTCTCCCTATATTAATTCAAAGACAGATTTGACATGTTCTATCATTAAAGTTTTGATAAATATTAGCTAATACTAATGTTACTATAAATACATTTTATGGCAGTGAAAGGATGGGGTTATATAACCAAGGCATACACACAGCAAACCAATCTGCCTTTTACTGAATTTTGAATGACGCAAATTTCATTCCCCTTGATTTCTTTGTTGTGAAGCTGTCACAATGTTTTTAATAACTTATTTGTATTAGTGTAATATAGTATACAGGCGTACGTTCTTACCTATCCGTGTGATACATGCTCCGCTTCAGGTTCGTTTTGGATTATGAATGCTTTAAATACAGACGGCACGGTTTAAAACCTTTGAAAAGGTTTATTTCTGAAATATTAGAATGTCAAGGTCATTTTCAACTTAGCATGTAAAAGTTTAATTCTTCCATTCATTGACACAGGCTGGTTTGCAGTACATTGCATAATCTGTACTGTGAGTTTTTCTTTATTATACGGTTAGATTTTATGCTTTGAAATGACAGAACTGACCTGTGATGTGCCATTTTGCTCTTGTAACACCTACTGTAACAGCTTCCTTTTGCAAAACCACATAATTTTCAAGGAACAGTGCAATATTGGGCCAGGCCACTTATCTGATTTCACCCTGACTCGAAGCATGTGATGTTGTCCAGCTCATTAACCAAACTCCAGCTCACAAGTACAAGGCAGTAATGGCCTATAAAAGTTTGATTTTTATCCTAAGTACATGCAACAAACTCTCCAGATTCCATTCTGTGCATGTTCTTCTGAAAACTTTGGGCGTTTTTTAGGGTTGTCACAATGCACTAAGATGCCATGAGTGATTTTGAGGAGACACCCGATCCACAGCAGATGTTCCCTCAATGTTTCATGATTTCAGCTACAGCTGCAAGGAACAGCTTAATATTTCAGGGGATTTCACTCCAAATTGGCCGCGTCAGATGTGCTAAACCCCAGCCGCCATCATGCTGACACGAGATCAGATTTGCTCTTTTATTTTCCAGGGTCCTAGCCCTCAGTATATATGGCTGCATCTCTGGTGACCTCATTGTCTTCTCAGACACCAGGCTTTATTTATAATTCTGATCACTGTCCCTACATGCGTATGTTTGCGTTAATGTATATGCATGTTCAGGAAAATCTGTCATTTTGCTTTCTAAACCATAATTATATTATTATAATTGGTACTACTACAAAACCTCTGGTGTTTGCCTCTGCATGATTAATTGGGAATGGGGTGCAATATCTATGATGGTAGCATGGTCATTCAGTGAGTAGTACTATTACCTCCTGCCTGCAGGGTTGGGAGCTCTGCTCTGGGGTCATGATTCAGGAGTCTGCATGTCCTCCCTCTATTACCTGACTAATAGATGTCTATCAATTGCCCATAGTCAGTGCTTAATTTGTAAATCAGATGGTGCTGGAATGCAGAGGACATATGACAGTTGAGGAGGATGCAGGTCTTGCAATGCATAGAATTCACATTGCTGAAAACATGCTGTGTATTTTTAAGAATAAATCCAGACTAATAAAGAATGTGAAATTGCACGAAAATTGGCCTGTATATTAAAATGTATATATTTTTCTATTTAATGTTATTGTATTTGTTTTTTTAAACCAGAGAGCAGCCAGATCCATGAAAATAGGTGTTGGAACACAGACAGTCAAAAACAGAGAGGTCCCGGAGCAGCATAAATGAAGCACTGCCCATGGTACAGGACCAGTGTTTGTGTCTTTACCTTGCAGTGGACTACCATCCCATCCAGGGTGTAGCCCTACCTTGTGCCCTAAGTTGTCTGGGACAGGCTCAAGGCCCCCACCACGACCCTGACTAGAATACGTGTTTGGAAGATAGATGGATCTAACAACTATAATTGAGCTTACTGTAGATTTTGTGAATTAGGGAATAAAAGACATTAAGAAAGCATTTTCAAAGCCAGGAACTATTTTAACAAAATTATCACAAACTGCCAATAAGATGTTGAAAAGTAATGCATAACAACCACCTAGTTGCTACTTTCCTCTACGAAAAGCAAAAAGTTAGATACGATGGTCTTGAGGATAGCTATTTTCATGGTGCCATTTTTCATCTTTATGTGCCCATATGGCAATATTTTTTAGCCCACTATCCGACAATGTCAAATAGAGTTTATCCATCCCCATTACCCTGGTTTTGACAATGAAGCATATCAACAGTGAGAAAAATCTATTTTCGTTATTACCTTGAAATTAATACATTATCCCAAACTTAAATAAATGTCATCAGAACAATATATCTTCCAATGGAAATTGAATCAATGTGAAGGACACCGCTTCATTATTCATTAAAGTTATAGCGATGTAGGCAGATCAAATAGTTATTTCAGTGCCATTACCTTCACGAACATTTTAAATAGCCAACGTCCTTGTTACACTGCACATTTATTTTAGGATAAAGTAAGCAATCTGAACGCCTCTCAAGCTGCTCGCGGATCTCAGGTCTTAGTTTTACAATTTACATCGTGACGATGTCGTTATCCGATTTCAGATTTGAAGCTATTCTAAGACATATTAAATACAAACAGGGCACTAATATGAGTTAGTTATACATTTACATCATATGGTTAAAGGTAAATTACTGGGTAGCATGGCCTCCTAAAACCTGTATGGCTCATAGTCTGTGGACTTCATGAGATTCCTGTGTTATCACAGGTTTTCCTACTACAGTCAAAAAACATGCAGATTAGAAGACTCTCAAAATTGCTGCTGGTATGTATCCCATGACGCATTGGCATCCCATAGAGGGTGTCCCATTCTACCCCGCACTTCCAGGGATAGGTGACAAGCTCACAGTAACCCTGTACTAGATTAGCATGGATGGATGGGTGGATTATATGGCTAAACTCATGTAATAACTAGTTTTCGTCAGATTTATGTAGGACATAAGCAGATATTAACCAAGATAGGAGCCCGAGTACCTTAATATTACCCTTAGAATGTCATTGGGGTCAGGTGACCCCAGACAATGGGCTTCTAACTTAACATCACTTGTGAATTTTCTTTAGATGGGAAATTGTCATTGAAAAAATAAAAACCTGATTAGCCACGGCACAGAAATGTATCCTCAGAGCTCTATTATACTGCAACCATTATTAATTTGACATATTTCATAATAATATATTTATCCTATAGACTCACACCTTTAGTGTTGGTGGTTCATATTCCATTCCACTGTGTGTGTGTGTGTGTGTGTGTGTGTGTGTGTGTGCATGATCTCCACAAAATGTGTGATCTCCAGGTCACTTTGGCTTCTTCCATGTTTTATTGATGCAAAATTGCGGGTGTGTACCTTGCTTTGAACTTGCGCCCTGTGCTGCTTGGGATAGACTCCAGGTCCACTGGCACCCTGACCCTGACCAGGATAAGCAGTCGGAATATGGATGGATGGATATTTTTCCATTGCTAAATTTTTTATTTTTCTTTTGAGGCAACTACTACTTCAGTGCCAACTACACTGACGATTCCTGAAACAATGACTGCTCATTGTTTGCAGTGAGTACAGTTAGTATATTAATATAGTCAAACAACCATGTTGTTTTTATTGTTTATTTTTAACTCCTAGATGTGACAGAGTTTCTGCACGTGTATCCCTAAACAGCAGGATGTGGTGCTTAGATCATAAAGCTACATGATTTGCAGTGGCTCTCGGAATGTGCTCCTTTATTTGACTGAATGCGTGCGCATCACCGTTTCCTCCTGGACATCCCGTTAATGTGGAAGTAGCATTAGTGGCTCCTTCCTGATCCGAGTTCTGTTTGTTTGCAAGCTGTACGAGATGACAGTCATGAGCACAGATGCCGAGCATCAACATTTCCACAAGACAGGGGTGGCAGTAAATCAACCTTAGAGCGAAAATATCGACCTTATAAAGATTCTGGCCAACAAAAGATTAGACCTCAAATTTGAGGCCTTTTACCAGTTGAACAGCATAGGTGGGCATGCTGCCACTGTTGGCAGAGTGTAAGCGAGTATATTGGTAAAGCAAACTCTAAATGGTATGGCTCGTTATCGAGTCCCTCCCAGTGTAACAGGCGGTCTTGGGCCTCAATCTGGTGCCAAGTCCATCTGCCAGGATTCATTCTTCAAGGACTGAAAATCCTTTCTAAATCAAGATTAGGTATAGTGACATATCTATCTGGGTCAACAAATATGACTGTCTGATTATCACATCGGTCAGCTGCTGGTAGTCTTCACTGAACCTTCTTAAGTCCTTCCTCCTCGGAATCTGGACTACTGGGAACGCCAGTTGGAGAGCTCAGTCATTTCTCCAGGTCTTATCGACTTCCCTTTGGCAGCTTGATGGATATAGGGCATACAGTAAGTGCATCTGCTGGGCCAGGTTTACCAGCAGATTTATAATTTACTGTAATAAATAGTTAAAAACAAAGTAATAGAATATCAGAAAACATTTCCAATGTCAAAAGTTTAAAACTAATATGCTTCAGTATGAATATTGTTTCAAAACTATGCCAAAATTATTATTTCCAATGAAATTATGAATTACGTGCAGTGAAGTAATTTTCTGGTCTATAAATAATTTTATGAATGACAGTATTTTACTAGAGGTCCTTTGTATAGCTTGTGTGTAGCATCCATGCCCATTACTGATGTGACCCACCCTCTCAGCTCAGAAGCATCATTCCCACTTCTCCTGGGGGCGGGGTGGACAATCCGTACTCAAGTATGCATGAAAATGGAAGCGGCTTTACTGGCAGGAGCTAACTGCAGAACAAAAAAGAACCGGGCAACAGTGTTTGCTAGCAACAAACGTATGCAATCATCACACGAGCAGGCAGTGGAAAAAGCCGGGGAGTCGGTGCTGGCATGCACCGACTCCAGCGACGCGTGCGAGGATGACAAGCCTGAGACAAAAACCACTGCTGGATAAACCTTGTTAGCAAGAGTGGGGGTTCAGCATGAAGTGGACTTGAGCTGTGGCCAAAACTACGTGGCCTGTTGGAAGCGTCAGCGGGGACATCACCCAGGCACTGCCTGAAGCTGAATGTATTTGGGGAGCTTTACATCAAAAGCTAAGGCATGTGTACCACACTGACAAGAAAGTAATATTATATTAGTGCTTCCCATTCTAGTACATAAAGATCCATTAATGACGAATGTCTAAAAGGGTATTGTTTTTTTTTTTTAATTTTTTTAACCATAACCTTCTTTGACTTTGATTCTAACCTTTCTCTCCTGAAGGGGACAGTAGTTAGTAATGTGACCTGGAAGTCAGTTCACTAAAGTGTGGCCATAATTAGCAGCAGGACCTCCAACTGCAAGACTGAATATGGCATGCAAAGCAGACAGTTAATTACAGTCTCATCTTCAGAAGGAGACTTAATGAATTTCAAATTGCATCAATTACAAGCTAATTCAGTTACATGCCTGGATCTGGGCACAGTGGCTGCTGAAGGGTAGCGAGACACGTCCAGTCCACACTTTGCCACCCTTCCTTGATTAATAATGCCTTCTTGTTAATGTTGCTCAGGATATCCCACATCATTCTTTTAATTATCATACTTGAAAGACAAGGCAATCTATATCAAAAATGTTTATATGCAATTGATATAAGCATCCTAATTTTTTTATCATTCTAAATTTCAAATCCAAGCACATATATTACCTCATTATCTCAGTTTTTGTCATTAATCAGCATATCAAAAGATGTCCTTATTCCCTTATTTAAACATCATTTTATAAAATCCAAGTGTAAGTGAAGCACAAATTCTGCACAAAATCTCAGATGTTTTCCGTTGGATTTGGTTTTCGACAATTCAAAAAAGACATGCTCAGGAAATTAGTACAATTACACATATTCACCAAGTCTATACATCAAAATCTATGCATTATATATAAAAAACTAATATTACATTAAGAACAGTATGACAAAATATGCCAATTTCCAAAAGGAATTTAAATTCAAAAGCATTTAATTTGATAAACTAGTAAAACATTTCCCCCAAATTACCGCATTGCAAAATGATCTGCAAAAGCATATGGATTTTCAAGGAATTTTAAACTTGCAAAAAGTCCAAACTGTGTGAAATGTTCAACTGAGCAAAGTAATAGACTTATTAGGTAATGCCGTTGATTGAGCCAGATAATGTGTGAAAGACTGTGAATACCACAGAGACCACAAAGAACAACTAAACAAAAACCAACACAACCATCTGGCATATTCTGAAAGATGCTTTTATTTTTCTAATATTGCATGATTGATAATAAGCAATACCAAAAATACAAAACAGTGTTGACGGTAAAGGAATAAAGCATTTTAAAAGCTCATAAGGCACAAAAGTCACAGTGAAACCAAAACACCGTCTGTACTTGTACTCAAACACTGTTCACTGTAAAGTATGACTCAGACATATAAAATTCTGTATGTTGCAATATATAATAATTTCAGCACCACTGCCTTGTTCAACCAACAATATGGTCTGTGATGCTACCCAGGACGCACTCACTAAATCCCAGGGCCTCACTCATTCTGGAAAGCCTGCTGCTTCTGATGCTCATCTTTTGGCTCCAAAAAGGATGCTTGGATAGACTGAGCCAAGAAATAACTTTCTTGGGTTAAATGCATCATGCAGGATGCGATCCATCTGCTCAAGGCATGCAGACAATGACAAAACAGTAGATGCACAATTACTCTTAAAAACTCGAAGCTAAGATTTAGCAGAGAAATTATTCGGTCCACATGTTCAGCATTATATCTTGAAAGGGCATCTTTCGGAACACATCAAACACTCAATGTTTATGGAAAAAGCAAATACACTAATAAATACAGTTGGTCTAACAATGTGAAATTATCATGGAAAAAAATAAGGGAATCTTCAAAATGTGTGCGAGAGTTTACCATGTTTAGGACAGCAATGAAGTGGAAAGCAAACTAAAGTGTACACTTTTTGACCACATCCAAGTGTGTTCAAACTTTACAAATAGCAATACAACAGAAGATGTTACTGAGCATAACCCTTTGTGATAATAGGTATAAAACCATAAACGGTGTATAAAAAGTTGTGTGAAATTATACCTGGTTTAATACTGTCAAAACAAATCTTCAAAAGTTCGGTAAAATGACTTTCATCTGACATGAATATAAAATTTTATAGGTTATTTCAACCTGGTGGAAAGCAAGACAAAAAGGCACAAAAAACAATGACCATGTATTAAAGTATGGTCAGATATTTAAATATTGGTACAAATACTATGAAAGATTCATTTTCATGCTATTTCTCATTCAGGGACATTTTTACACTGCTTTTGACTTGGCCTATTACAGTCAGCAATACTTCCGCAGCTCGTGAACTTTTAAACCTTACTTCAAAATCACATCATTTACAATACAAGGAACTTAACAATTGCCTTGACTTTGCAAGAAAACGTCAAATGTCTGAAGTTATCATATAATTTTTCCTCCAATCCTGAGCACGTTTATCCAGTAAAATTTTTTTTTACTAATTTACATTATCCCATAAAACAAGCAATTACCAGCTTGTACTTAACTAGCAAACTTTTTTTCCCAACCAAGAGTCAATTTTTATTTTTTATTGTTGACAATGTCATACATTTTTTTGTTACGCCCCATAATTCTATTGTAAAGGCACAGTGATCAAAGTCATTCATAGATGGTAAGTCATCCTATGAGAAAAGGCCAAAAAAGATTACGAGGATCTTCACAGGCTACTGCTTATTGTAGTCATTAATTACATTAATTAACCTGAAATTCTCATGAGCCACGAGTGGCTGAATAAAAGACAGAAACCTTTGGCGACCAAAAGCCCTTATGAAAAGACAATATTAAGGCATCGGCACACACTTAAATGGTGATTTCTATCTACTGTTTACAATACTTCCCAATAATAAAAGTACATGACACAATAAAACCAGACACACAAGACAGTCAACAGGAAAATAAGCATTCTGGCCTATTTGGCATCTATAATATTTCAAAATATTTACCCCCCTTATGAATTGGATCAGAGAAATACTGTGCCAGAAGATAATTGAAAGCACACTCCTGAGGAAATGATGCAAGTCAGCTAAAGTATCTGAAGGCAGCATGAGCACCTCCTACAGGTTGCAGGTTTCCCAGCACCTTAAGGCGCATATCCCCTTTATTCCATTTTGATTCTTATTTATGCTACTTTTCACTGAACAAGGCCTGAATGAAAGTTAACACATTTCAAAGAATAATACATTAAGGCATTAATGTGCTTAACAGCAAAACAGACTTAAAGGCACAAACACATCGCATTAAATTTAAATTTTCATCAAATTGTACACCAAAAAAACACTCCTCCTCAAATTAACTGAGATATAAAGATTAAAAGCTTAAAGGTGCTTAAAATATTTCACTGTGGAAAAAAATACCCTACATTACTGGGTATGGTGGGAAACTTAAGTGCATATAAAGAACGAATCAGACACCAGATGATAGTGGTTGCAGGTTACTGCTGCAAGGTCCTCGAGGGTTGCCCTTCTTCCGTTGTCCTCAGTAGGTAGTTCCCCTTGTATTTCAAATGCCATCCTGTTCTCAGTCTATTAGGTTTGGACTCGGTTAAAGTTAATACAACGACCCTGAAAGACAAAATAAACAGATACTGATGCAGCACTGAGTGCTGAACTATAGGGTGGAACACATCAGGCATGTCAGAGATTCTCAGGCTTCGGCAAGTCAGGCTGTAAGCCTTTTGAGCTCAAACCCGAATATTCTTTGTGGTACTTCAGAGCCATGCATTTGGGTCTAAATACAGGGTCTTCTGTAGGCAGAAACTCAATCAGCAGTAAAGACTTTACAGCAACCAGAATTTACAAGTTCATTAATTAACCAGCACAGCTACATTCAGTATCCCATCCAGGGTGATTCCTTGCCTTGTGTCCTCTAATTCCTGGGATAGAGACCAGGCTCCCCACAACCCTGTACTGGAAATAAGTGGGATGGATGGATGATATAGATTTGGGAAGAAGTCGAGTTCATATTAAGTTCATCTAACAGTTCACATGACAGAAACCAACCAGAAACTCCTTATTTAAAATGAGTAAATGTGCAGTTTTTGGATTCAATTTAACATTGTTTATATGTAATTACAGTACCAATCCGTGTGCAAAAATTGTTGCTCTATCACATGGTATTAAGATTTTGAATGGACATTTTAATGTTAACCAGATAAATTGCTGTAAATATGGTAGATCCCATATTTTCAATGGGTCTTAATGGGAAACAATGCCAAATGACATTTTAAAATGTTTACAGTACAAGATCTTCAAACTAAGAATTTCAAAGTGCAATAGTTGCTCTTTCAGATGGTATCAATGTTTTGATTTTGACCAGATAAATTGCTGTAAATATGGCAGATTACTTAAGATGGTCCAAATCTTACTTAAGGTGGAATGGATTTTTTTGAATAAGAAACTGCTAAATTAGAAACCAACTTCAGCCTAAACAATTTTACCTATACACTTATCTTTTTACAAAGCTTTAATGAAAAATAATTTGATGAAGCTGAACACAAAGGATACTGAAACCAATTTATAACAACACCAAAGTTTGAATAGAACCCAAGGATTAAATCAACCAAGGGCATCTGCAGGCATCTCTCTGCTTATCCTCCCAGACATCCTAACCAAATTATAAATTGTAACCAATAGGGGAATGAGGAAAAAAACACAACAAGCGAAACATGCAGAACATGTCAACATGTGTTTGCAAGCAGGTCGACGCTCACGCACAAGCAATTCATAGCCGCAGTCCGCGGCCGGCATATGACCCCTACACCCGTGCCATCTGCTTCACTTGACAGCGTATCAGAGTCTGTGAGCTTAACCGATACGCTGGAGCTTGTATTCTTCAAAAGGGGGTTAGTGGAACACGTTTGTGAGAGGTAGGATGCATTATTGGAGACTGCAGAAAATGCAGAGTATATTACCAAAACCTGAAATCAAATTCCAATATGGTGACTAGCAGTCTTTAAGAAACTTAGAACTAACACCTAACAACTTGGTTTAAGATGTGTCAAACATTATATATTTTGCCTCAGATTTGTATCATGGACCGAATTTCTGGTCTGCAATGCATATAGCGAAATCCCCACAGCACCAAGACAGAACCTGTCTGGGGATGAACAAACAGCACCTCCATACGTCAGATAGTAATTATTTTCTCATTTTAAATGTAACCAAAATAAACCTTATGTCCTACAGAATATGAGAAGGCCACCAAATTAGTTATTTCTCCTGTGCGTTCGGTAGCGTCCTCCTCTCTCTCTCTCACACACACACACTGATTTAGCCATCGTTTATTTGTGACACATGGGCTAAAAATATGCATGGGCTGCCAATAGCTCGGCGCAGATGTATACAGCCGCAGCTGCTTCCCGCAGAGCACCCCGCGCCTCCCCCCCCCATCCCCAGTTTTGTCAAAGCGAGTGCACATCAATTCCAGCTAAGAGCTCCGGGCACCATCCACGGCCATTCCGGAAAGGAAAATGCCAGCCGCCCTGGCGGCGGCCAGCTCACAGACGGCAACGGGGACGGCGCAGATGGCGGCGAAGGCTCGGGAGGAATCCTGGAGAGGGCCGGAGCGCAGACACAAAAGGCCAGCTTCCAAATAACGGCAGAGCATCCAGTCCGGCTCATCCAGTAATACCAAAGTTAATATTTCCATGCTGGAACATGGCGGATTTCAAGTCGGGGAAAATATATACAGGCGGCGGAGAGGAGAGCACTGCCGGAAAGGGGAGGGAGCTGCAGCGGGGCCGAGAGGCGAGCTCTCCTTTGGCGGATATGGGAGCAACCATCCACTCAACTATGAAGAGCACGTTTAGCAGTGATTCATTTTTGGTGGCTGGCTCCCTGCCACTTCTAAACACAGGAGAAGGGAATCTGGTATCGAGCCAATGTACCATAGCCACTATGGCTAACTGCTTACTCAGTGTTTATGAGAAGATAAAAAGTAAATGAGGAATAAACAGCAGCCCCACAGGCCCAATGAGCAGTGCCGGCTTCAGATGCTCAACATCAGCAGACCTCGGCCATATGTTAGTGCTCTTTGCCTTCTGTTTGATAGCTGCTTCACTTAAAGGCCACAGAATTAAGCAGGCACATTCGCTTCAGACTTCCTCTTAAAAGTAAATCCTCGCCTTCCTGTGCAACTGTTTACATTCGCTTGGATCCTCTTATGGAAACCATACTCAAGGCTAACGGCTGATACCACAGTTTGGATGCACCCAAGGAGTAAGGGATACCAGTTACCAGAAGGTTACCAGTATTGAATGTATTTTTAGAAGACTGCATTTTTGAAAGGAGTGTTTTAGATCATAGGTCTTACACACAAACAAAACCAACACATTATTTTAGGCCTACATTAGGCTCCACTTGTAGGGGTCAGCTGAAGGTCACATTGGTTCACTGGAAACTAGCAGGACCACATTATGGAGACCAACAATCGGAAGTCCTGTTGCTGCTATCAGTGGCCATATGGACAGACTGCTATAACAGGAAGCAGTTTATTTGTTCTTTTCATATCAATCTGCTCATTCCACTGCGATCATTCATTTATAAATACTCTGACAAGTAATGTTAGGGCCACGTAGCATGCATCTCAATGGCTACTATGAGTACGCCATGGAAACCCCAAAAAATATGCTGCAATTTCAACATACTTGATGACGTTGACACTGAAAATGCACCAACATCAATTCAATATTTTAAATCAATGTATAGTATTTTTTTTATTATTTTAATGAAATAGCTTTTTTGATTTCTAAAACGCATCAGTTACAACAAATGTCTCCCTTCAATATCATTACGTAATTATGCTAGTAATTCACATTATTACAAAACAAAAAAAATTTGTACACCGTGAAAAGTTTCTGTGGCATAACACATCAGCACCAGCACTATGCATGAGCAGGAAGAGAAAACACACAGGCGGTATTCTGGATGATGGACCGCCAGAGTGGCAAGACCACCGTAAGTGTTGTCTATTCATGTTCATTAAATTATCATTAGTATGGAAAGCTTTTTAATATCTTTTGTCCTTGTAGCTGCTAAATACACCCATCATTAAAGCCATAAAGTTGTCTGCATGGTCAATTTGATTTTTTTGGTGGAAAATTAATCATTTAGATTAATCAAGTAATTGGTAAAATAGTCAATAAATTAATTGATAGAAAAATAGTCATTAGTGCCAGCCCTACTTCGTACAGAGAAAGAGAGAGATGCATGTCAGGTTCTGAAAGTAAAAAAAATCCAGACCAAGATTTTGTTTCAACCAACCAGTTGAGTATAAAGAGTCTGTTTGTGCATGTATATATGGATGTATGTATGTATAAGTGTGTGTGTGTATGTATATATACACATATACACACACACACACACACACACACACACACATATATATATATATATATATACACACACACACACACACATACATGCATACATACGCGCACACACACACACACACACACACACACACACACACACACGCATGCATACGTACATACGCACACACACATATATACATATACACAGATCTACTAACACAAACCCACCAACCTATCCCACAGCTCCCCAAATATTCATTCATTCATGATCTGAGTTGCCAAACTGTCCATAGGTGTGAATGTGTGTGTGAATGGTGCGTGCACCCTGTAATGGGCTGGCACTCCATCCTGGGTTATTCCCTGCCCTGTGCCCGTAGCTTCCCGGCCCAGATCAACCGTAACTCCTCATTGAGCTGACCAAATATGACCAAATATGACTTAGCATGCAGTAGCTTACTAAATATTATACAAAAAGACACCAGGGAGGGAAAATGCTCATTTATAAAAATAATAATAATAATAAAAAATACTCACATTAACTCACACTAACATTCTCTGAAATTAGTTCTGAATTAGTTTGATTACTAGAAATCTGTAATTAAATAAACTTAATAATCTACTTTATGGTCATAGGAATATCCACCATAAACCAATGATTTGTTCTGCAATTTGTACATATTTTTACTGATATTGCTAATTGCATATATAAGCAAGTGCATACACCTGCATATACTTAGCCAATTTAATTAAAAATAAGCCCATGTATTAATGCCGTGTTCATTTTCAAGTCCTGTCCAAAAAAAAGAACCCAATAATAAACTTATGACAACAAGTTAGCAGTAATAATGTAAAAGGGGCTCCGTTCTCCCCGAGCCTTTGTTATGCCCCTTCAGCATGCACATGCCAGCCTTCCTTCCCATCCGCAGGCCCCAGCGACAGACACCCGCTCTGCTGAAAGCGTAGCGTGAGCGGGCAAACTGCTTTTATGCCCCGGCCAGCGGTTTGCTCTACGAGCTCCGGCCTATGAAATGGGAGCTGACAGGGAGTAATTATTCTAATGCGATACATCCTAAACTAAATGGGAGTGGCTGTGATGAGGTGTCAAATGCGAGTAATTTCTGTTGACAAGGGCTAGATGTAGCCTGGGCAGCTGGTCCCTCCCCTCCCTGGCCAAACCCCTGTGAATCACTGGCTGCTGGCAAAGCCCCTTTTGGCCGCCCTCCTCCCGGTTTCCGCAGCTCGACAGGCTTTTGTCGGATTATAAGGGCCGCAGTCTTAAAACCTCTCAATTAACATAAATGGTGTGCTGCTTGGATTTATTTATAAAAGAAACTGGGAAAAACTGACAATATCATAAATGAATTAACATTATGGATTGCTCTATATAAACATTTTTGGACAATCTGTTACAATTACCCCAACCTCTTTATTATATCAACAAAACTATTTGCATTTTTTATAACTATACTAACAAATATGAACAGCTCAAATTCCTGCGTAAAACAGAAAAGCATTTCATGCACATTATAAAATGACCTACAACTTAAAAAGGGCAGTTAAAAACCTAAAGATCACATGAGCCCCATAATACTTCCATAAGCCATGAACCAGCCCATCTTATGCAGCACATTCAATTTTTTTCTGTAACATTTTTAATTAATTATTTCCCCTTCGCATGATGCAATAAAATGTGATGGGAAAATGTCATGTTATTGGCCACCAGGTGAACAGCACAGTGCTCTGGGCAATAGAGTGGCAGACATCCAAATCACATGAAGCACTCATTCTAAAGCCATAGGCTGTGCTGGATCTTTGCATCACTTTCTTTAACCTCGCACCCTTAAAACTAAGTTTCTTCTTTACCGCCATTTGAGGGATTGACAGTTCGACTCTCAGAAACTTGCTGCTCCCAAATGAATGAATCACTGTTTGGAGGAGACCCTCATGTGGACAGGAAGGCACAGGCAGAAAGGGAGATGCCAGCACATTTAGTAGTACTGTGAATTTTGTAGTAGTTTTGTTAATTCCCACCCTAAAGTAGTATAGTTAATTCTATAGTAGTGCTGTTAATTCCCAGCGTATAGTAGTATAGTTAATTCTGTAGTTGTACTGTTAATTCCCGCCTCATAACAAAACTGCTAATTCTGTAGTTGTTAATTCCTGCCCTATAGCAGTACTCTTAATTATGTAGTAACACAGTTTATTCGAGCCCTGTAATCGTGTTGTTAATTCATTTGTGGTATTTATAACTCATGCTCTTCTATAGCACTGTTAATTTGTTTCAGGTATTGCTAATTAAGGTCCTTTAGCAGTATTCGTGCTGCCATCAATTCATTATTATTAACGCACATTTATAATTTCTTGACTGCACTCAGAAAGAATGCTAACACCACCACCGAGGTTTCCATCAAAACATTTATACTAATTTCCAGCTATTATTGGGCTGTATCTGCTCCATATACAGACAAATCACATCTAGGCAATTTTTGTTTCTTTTTCAGGTTTAACCTAATGAAACCTGTGTAAATACTTTTTTCTTTTTTACATACATTCTTTTTTATTAAAAGATGATGAATACTTTACATGAGCTCAAATACACCAGAAGGAAAGCTACATCCTCTGTACATTTATCTTCATAATTAACAGGAGCTAAATATGGCTATCCTGTTAATTGCTGAAGGCTTACAAATATTTTCTATTTAAGTGAGCTACTAAATGTCCCTCCAAAAAATACAGTCTTTGACACATAGTAAGGTAATGTGTTAGTAATATTCTAACAATTGGTTGTAGTATCTTCGTTTAAAGCCATTTTAAAATTATTATAAGCTTAAAACAATTTTTATGCATTTATATGTATATAAGTTACATTACTATATTGATTTAAATTTTCAAGCATATTAAATACAATGTGGGTTTCAGTATATAAATATGCATCATATGACAGTTCACTTTTTACTGGAAAGTGTTTTTACTGAAAAATAAAGTCCTTAAAAAGTCCTTTTAATAATGTTCCATAAAAGTGTACATGAAACTTTTAGTACTAATAATTCTTATATTAGTAACCTAACAAATACACAAAACAGCCCAATAACAAGGCCTTAGCTGACCACCAAGCATAATTCAATCAGTATCTGCGGAACAGAATAGGACCCTGCAATGCAAATGGACAGAGTCACAGTGCAGGTAGAAGATTTCCTGAACGACAGAAAAAACAAAAGTCAGCTTCACTGGTACAGAAGTGGCAACCAAAGGTTAGTGGCGGTAACACCAAAAACCACTAGTGTGTGAATAAAAGAAAAAAAAAGTGCCATTATGAAATAGAGGAAACGAGCAACTTCATTTATGAAAACCTTATTCATTTCATAATGTAAATTCACTGAAAGAGAGACACACAAACGGCATGTTATTTACTATAAACAGAATAACAAAATACACTCAGGAAAATCTGTCTCCCATGCCTTCTGTAACCTCACCACCATGTCTTTACTACTGAAAGATTAGAGGGTCCCAGAAAAAAAAGAAATCCTGTTAAGCGGCCCTGACTGCTCGAGGATCCTCCCAGACAAACATGGCAGACATTAGCGAATTTACAACCAGTCGCACGGACATCTGCCCCACTTTCTGTGGTTATTGTAAAAGGGGCTAATCTGGTTAAGGGAAGCGGGGGCCGTTTCATAAATCCACGCGCCAGCGACTGCAGAAAGCGCTGCAGCTCTTCTAGGGAGCGCCAGTCGAATTGAACTGTCAGCCTTCCTCTTACGGCTTGTTAGGCGTAACAGGCATGTCCGCCGATAGCGCTAATGAGGTATACAGGGTCGCGGGAAAGCCCCACGGAGGGTCGCTGATTTGGGCCCGACGTGCTGATTTCCAGCATAGTCCTGTCCGCCCCCAATTTGCCCCCTTTTGTCGAAAAGCAGGTGGACCATCATGCGACACCAAGGTAAAGTCTAGCTACACCCATGCAGCAGCTCCCATCATTATATCAATGCTAAATGAGCGACTGTGAAACATCAAGGCTTTATCAGGCATTTTCATATTTCCATTGCCTCTAAAAGTGCAACTTCAATCAAACTTTAGTTTCTAGATCACAAAACTGTTTAATTGCTCGGTTGTGAAGGTGTTATGTAAGCTAAGTCCCCCACACACACAGTTATATACCTCAACAGAATAAAACAAATTATTTCAAAATAAAAAAAAATACACTGCACAATTTCAACAAATGACATTGATTTATTCCATGCCGACTTTATTGTGTAAAACAGAACGGCAACTGCACAAGTAATTGAGCTGAGGAGCAGTTTGCATGTGGCCTGAAATTTATCAAGAGGTTAGAAAAAGAAGTCCTTTCCTGTGTTGCATGCATTTTACTCATTAAATAAATAAGGAAAAAAAAAATGATCAAATGGCAGTTGATGCATATTTTTTTACATGGAAAAGGCAAGATAATGTTGCCCGTCACTGTACACAGCGACAGTAACGGACTATGAAACAACATTTAGTGTTGGGGTGGGGGTTACAACCAGCCTCTCTTGATTTTACTGAGGTACGCCGCCTCTCTCACTTCTAATCTGAAAACACAGGAAATGAGTCGATGAAATAACAAATGCTTCAATTTGGAAGGGGGGAGGGACAATGGCCAAGTGCCACTGGGTGTCATAACAGGAAACCCAAAATACAAGAATATTTACTGTTTCCGTCACATTTGCTGAGTTAGAGTATTTTCTCTCTCCAAGTGAGTCCTATTCCCCTCGTTACGCTCCCTTAAATTTGCCGCACGGGTAAGACAGCGTTATGAAAGTGTGCCGGCATCACCAGTTCACCGTGGCTTGGCAGAAAACCGAGAGCACGCAGCATTCCTCCTGGGACGTTTGTCCGCTTTGCAGTTTATCGTGACCCAGCCCTATGCACAAGCAATATAATCCGTAGGGCCTCCGTAGGGTCGTAAGGCCTCCTTCAATGTGTCACAATACTTTTTTTCACAGGGGTCTGCCTGCACCCAAAAAAAAATAATCTGGCCCAAAAATTCAGACACCCCCGCTCACTGCTACGAGTAGACTGTCTTCCTTGCAATGCCATTATTTAAGAGAAAACCAGATGGGGCCTGTTCATTAATTAAGTCCCTCTACAGCACTGGCACTGTATGTGGAAATGGCAAATTTATGAAGTACAAATAACCTTGGGGGACAATCTCAAGACAGTTTGTTTTTAAAGGTCCTGAGGATGTAATTTTGTTATTTACAAGTACATTCATACATCGTAATGCTACCCTAATTCAGAACTAATTCATACCGGTTATAACATGTTATGTGATTGATATGCCTTCTCAATGAATAAAAAATGAAATCTGCACAATCAGGACCTACAATAAGTCAGTACATCCACATGACCTATAATCATGTGGACCTGGACCTACATCCAATACATCCACATGACCTATAATCATGTGGACCTGGACCTACATCCAATACATCCACATGACCTATAAAATTGCTGCGCCCATAATATCAACTCTGATATATCTGATATTCTCTGAGGGAATGTCATTTAAAGCTCTACGCCCCTGCCGAGAGTATAAGAACATGCTCAGCTCTGCCATAAACAAATGGCTCCAGGGTGAAAACATATACAGAGCCACACAACACAAAGTTCCTCCCTCCGGTTCGCACTGCTAAGAGTGGAAAACAAGGCTCCGGCATCTACGGGACGGATGGCATGGCATGGGAGGGGTGGCATTAGCGGGCCGCCACTAATGACTATTTTTTCTATTGACTATTTTACTGATTGGTCGATTGATCTAAACAATTAATTTCCTCCAGAAAACCAAACTTTCATTTTAAGTTACAGTTTATTATTAAAATAAAAATGTCGTTGGAGGTTTTTAATTACCAGTCGCCGTCTTTTCAACACTATACAGATGTTACTTAAACCCACAATTAGCAAATTACTAGAATGCCTAAAATATTAATGAGAGGTGTATTATAAGAACTAGAACATAAGAACTATACAAACGAGAGGAGGCCATTCGGCCCATCATTATGATGCCCAAAAGCTAGTAACCCTTATAAATTCAGCGTATCTTTATGTTTATTAAACTCGGTTAGCAGAGCACACTGCATGCTACCGTTTTGGTATATCATGGAAGTGATGAGCACTGAAGTCACAGTGAAGAAAGGGACAGCTGACAGCCACATTTTTTAAAAGAGGAGATACTGTGGTTATACAGGGTAAAAAGATGTTGGTTGTTTGATAGCACTTTTTGCAGTTTAAAATCAGACACTTCTTTTTGGCAAATATAGTTTTAATTTTCATTACATAGAGTAATATATATATATATATATATATATATATATATATACACACACACACACACACACACACATATATATAT
>JAODKM010000108.1:12246411-12260217 GCA_026780845.1 Petrocephalus sullivani | reverse complement strand
AGTGCTTCCTTAAATCCAGTTTAAAATGTTCTCCCGCTAATTTCCACCTATGGCCACGAGTTCTTGCATTTGAACAATCCATAGTAATTCATTCTAATTACCCTTGTTGTATCGGCGAGTGTGACGCGATCCAAATACATTCGCGTAAGCGGAGTGTTTGGCAATTGATGGAAGAAAGTGAAAATGACTTCATCTGCACGTGAAGACTGGGACACTGATGAAGAACAGTTTCATTTTCAAGATCGGCTTGATCCAGCGGTGGATGACCTCTCCGAGTAAGTATATTTTTATTACCGTGCTTGTTGATACATGCGTAAAGTTATAAAACCTAATTTAGTGTACACATGCTTATTGTAAGTTATATTTGCTCATTCTCAAGCTGATCAGCATGATTGTGATTTTACTCTTTCACTAATGTAGTCAGGAATCATGTGAGCACATTAAGTTTTCAGTTAGCTATATATTGTGACAACTGCTTTGTATATGTGTCTATATTTTCTTTCTTGCGTGTCTATGTTTGGAATGCGGTTTCTGTTTATCGTCGTCATATTGTAATCACAATATTTCAGACCTTTACAGTGACAAATATGGATCTGTATCTGGAGCAAGAATGGCAGAAGAAACTTTAAATGTGTAAATTGCTTCCCCATGTATGTAGTTTGGTGTGTGTATCTGCAATTACATTGCCTATGTTTATAAAACTACATTGTAAAATGACTTCTATTTTTTTTGCAATAATTGTTCCTAAAAATGGAATGTTCCTCTTGCTTTTCTTACAGAATTCTTTTCTTTGTGTCTTGGAGGTGAGGAGAGGCGTGAGTAGCCTATACCTAGAAGGGGGTGGACAGGGGCCAAGTGTGAATGGCTCATGCATACACATGAAAGCTCCTACATATTCAATGAAAGGAGGCCAGAAATAGTGACATGAGTTAGGTTTCTCTTATTTATTTATCCAACTGAATGTTGCATCTACACCATTTAGTCATCTTCATATACCCAAGACTTTGGTGATAAGATATCTGGGATCAAAAACTACAACAATTGCTTACTATGTACTTTTACAATGTTTCTGCAAGTGTTCCAAACTACATTTTGCAATGTCTACAATATACATTAAAATAAAGATGAGTATGATGGTAAAAGAAATATATAAGAAATAATTTGCCATGAATTAAGTGTATGATATTTAAAGAAAGGTGTGATCATGCCCCAGTCAGTGAAAGTGTGTTTCCTACCCCTAGACCCCAGAGCATTAATGTGCTATCTACGTAAGCTGTATTGAATGTCGTTATGCAGCATATAGTATAGTATGAACAACTAATTGTTGTCCAAAAGGAAAAATAGGAATGAGAAAGAAGAAAGTAGATGTGAGGAAGAACAGAAATGAAGAAATCGTGCATCTACCCGTGAAAGATTTCCGACACACTTTGCCAAACGATATACTGTTGAGACAAGAAGTTAGTATTTTCATATAGACATACCTAATGGTAAATTATAAAGAGAACAAAGCTCATTTGGACAGCGATCACCTGATTTATGTTTAGTAGAGCCAGGGGGTAGTCTCCTGGTCCCAGTATAGCTGCTCATTAACGTACAGCTTGTCAACGGTGATGACTGCTCGGGAATCTGTCGATGAATTGCTTTCTGACGGGAAACAGGACTCTGCGCCGCTCCAAAATGTCCTTCGGGAAGTGGTCATTAACGCTGAAGTCCGTCCCTCTGAGTTCCCTGCCTCTGCTTTTGACCAGCTCCTTGTGCTTAAAATGTTCAAATTTGGCCTGGTCTGGGTGTATGGCCATTGGGTCTTCTTCCTCCAAGACGATGAACCCGGTGAAAGGAAATATTATTAACAGCATCCGCTGGGAGTTTGAGCTGATTTCGCTGGAAGGATTTTACCGTGGATTCTGCATCCCTCATTCGCCTCTGGTATAGCAGCGAAAACAAGGTTATCCCCCATACTCTGCACTTGGAGGTCTAATATGGTCTCTTTAAATTTTACAGTTTTCTTCTGAGAGCTGACTCACTCTGTCTGTGAGGGATTTTATCGATTCTCTCAGGATTGCGTTCTCCGATGTAAGTAATTTCACTTGCTGTTGGCTAAATTCTAAGGACCTCCGTAGTTGTTGGAATTCCTTGTGAAGAACTATCAACAAGGACAAACGTTCGTCAAAGCTAGATAGTTTTTTGTTTATGGAGTCTAGAATGCTCACATCTTGGTCAGGTAAAGAAGCTGTTCCAGCTGTTCCAGGTTTCTTTACTGCCGTTTCGGGCAAATCCACCGGCTGGCTCCTCTGAGCAGACGGGGTGGTATTGGCGGCCGTCGGTGTAGTGGAGGGGCTTGTAGCGTGGACGCAGACCAAGCGGTCCAGGTTCTCCTCTAGCTTTTCCAGATTGAAAGTGTTGATGTAATATAAGCAATACTACATTTTTTTTTACCATTTACTCTTTAGGCTGTCCTAAGCTGGCGGAACTTGATTAGTGTTTATGTATTAAGAAACATGCCGCCATGATACGCACCCCCTGGCAAACACTCGCGTCACTTCCTACAGCATACTCACTTTGACAACAAACTCTTTTAAAAGCAGTTCAGAAAATGGAAAGGATCACATCCAGGACTGGAAAGTGTTTCTTATTTTATTTTGACTACTCTCGTAAGTCGTGCATAAACAACGCTGGGACTTTCATTCCCAACGCTTGGTGAAGAGGCTGTCCTACAGCCCTAAATGGTGATCCTGAGTTACTCCCAATATCAAATCCTATGCAATTTGCGGCTCTTTCTTTTAAGGGCAGAGGAAATGAGAAAGAGTCAGGACAATGCCAACACTCTGAACAGCTGGCGTTGAATAACGACTTTTTCCTGTATGAAGCCAATCAGAAGACCCATCTAAATATGTTGCTTCTCTTTCCATCCTCATTCCTTCCTGGAAACAACCACTCAGTGTTGGCCCAACCAAAAGTTTCAAACCAAAATCACCATTTAGCACTCAAACTGCTTGGGACTTCATATGGCATTATGATACAGGGCTAAATGCATGAAGCCTCCAGATGCAGAATCTGACAAAATCAAGATTCAGGTCTAAATCAAAGACGCTACTCATAAAACTAAATGCTGCATCCTTTTAATTTCATTAGTGTCATAAAACATATATTGGTTGTGCTTGACATATCACCCCTTTGCTACACCATGTCAAACCCCAAGATAATACATTTGCCGTTTTATATCCATTACCCAATCATTACTGTTGTTCATACTTTAGATGTTGGGTCATTTTCAGGCCAGATCTCCTTACAAGAAAGAAAACGAGTGATGCAATGTTATGGATGCTACGAAATGACTGCAAATATGAGTTTCAGCTGGAAGGACCACTAGGGAAAAAGAGGATTGGAATCTGCACATTTAGGCAAAGTAAATTTAGCCATTTTCTTAGGCATCAGAAAATATAGCTACACAGCCCAGGATACGGTTTTCATTTAATTGACAGGAAAGGGGATCTGAGCTGCTCTTTTGGCTCTGTGCACAGCTGCACAGTTAAGGGACTTTCAGATATGCAATGGCCGGTCACTGAAATATGAGAAGGGATGTACATTCAAGCAGCACACATCTGGAGAAACATAATGGTACTTACCGAATTCACAATGCCTTTGAGTGCCTGAAAGCCATCTCTTACGGGGAAAACCTGTTCTTTCGAATCAGCCACATCTACAAGCTATTGGGAAGTAAAAACAAAGCAACATGCTTTTAGTAGGTCAGTCATCCAGTAATTTCTAGTACGCCTTCCATCTGACAGATTCCCTCTTTCATCTGAAATCTCTGTGACCAGAACAGGTGGCAAAAAAAGACTGTAAAAGAACAACACGACATGCACTGCGTGCTATACAGGCTTCTCTGCAGAGCATGCTTACTTAAAGATCATGCTTCCAGCTTTGCAGTGTAGCATGGTGTGTGGTTGTTAAAGATGTTAACGTCACAGGAATCCTTGTTTTAATTCCATTATACTATATCAACCCAGAAAGCTATAAATAAAGAAAGAGCAATCAAATATACAGTATCACATTCTATTATTTCTGATCCTTGGTTTGCATGAAAAGAGCATCAGAAGTCACTGCTTTTCAGTACAATTAGCTTAGTATTTAAAACCACCCCAGTGCAAGACACACATACATACACATAACCACAATTATAAGATTCCAGTTCACCTATTTACATTGATATAGACTGCGGGAGAAAACCAGATGTTTTAAAAAGAAAAGAAAAAAGAAATATTATATATATTTATTTTTTTACTAACTTTTTTTAATAAGTAGATCCTTCAGAAACACCCTCACCTGATTCTCATCGAAATCCTTCACGCCAACACAGTAAACTCTTGCGCCATATTCTCTTGCAATATTCGCCTGCGGCATCCAAAAGAGAAAAGCCAATCATTTACTCAGAGACCCTAGATTATACACACACAACATTCAATTAAATTTTGAACAGCGATAGCATTGATCTATATTTTACTGGCGCACAATCTCACCTCTTTCACTGTCATTTCGTGGAGAAAGCCATCCAGCTTTCCATCAGTTAAGCCAATAATAATACTGGAAGACTTTGATTTCTGATTCTTCATTTGCTCGGTCACCTAGGCAAAAAAAAAGCAGGAATGCGGTTTACATTACACAATTTAGGTACAAAATTTAGTTATACAGCATCCTTTGCAAACTGCAAGTTTGTCTGCTGCAAAATTCCATAATATAAGATACAAGATTTTTTTCCTTTAATGATATATCATGATGTTATAGTGAGGGCAGATTCTAAACCACTGGCCTGCAGAGACATTCTAGACATTCTAGGAAATGCAGTTTACACTGAATGGAAGGTGTCTTATTTCCTTTGTCATGTGACTTGTCATGCACTATCAGACTAAACATGGCAAAACTCACAAGCACGGTCAAAAATCATCGCTGATCATTACACTATTTTAAACTATATACATGGAACAAGTTATAGATATATATTAATTGAATATTTCACTTTTACATATCTATGAATTAAATCTAAGCAGTTTAGAGCAGTGAAAGTCAACTTCTAGTCACGCACCTTCTTAAAACCTTCATGCATGTATGTTTCACCTGCCGGTCTCACTTTACTTAATCGCAGTAGGCCTTGTTCTATTTCATTGCTAAAAGAAAAGAAAGTAACATCTGTCCATTGCACAAGCTGTTCCTGTTATTACATTCAGTAGTACATATCATTCACAGACACCCATATATCCAACACACCCAGATTGCATCTATTATGGTGAAATACTGCATTGCTATAGGGAAAAAAGTAAAAAAGAAATATATAATACTTAATAATAATAATAATAATATAAACGAATACCTGTTTCCAGTGAGTGGCAACATCACTTCAGCCCTAGAGGAGAACACTATGAATGACACTCTTGTCCTTGGGCTGAATTTAAAAAAAGAGAAAAATAATTTAAATTTGTAACATGTGCCTTGTACTGTATATATGACAATAAAAACCTTCGAATCCTTTGAAAAATACTGATATCCTTAAAAAAAAAAACTGGGTATAAGTCGAGTGGAGCAATAATTGTGTCTAAACCTTTGTGGTTGTTACATTATTATTCCTGATTAGCGGAAACTAGGAATGCACCGAAATGAAAATTCTTGGCCGAAACCGAAAACCAAAAAAGACCGAAACCAAGGCCGAAGGCCAAAAACCGAAACACCGAAAGAAATTATGCCAATAATTAGTACCATTGCATTTATGGCAATGACTGTGTACTAACCTTACTAAAATCAAGGCATTGCAACTGCATACAAATTATGAAATTATTTATTTAGCACATTGCAATAATGCACAGTATAAAATAAAATAAAATTCAAACTTAAATGTTTAACTTAACCACACTAATGTGTACATTAAATAACAATGTACAGGCCTTCTGGCCTGCTGAAAGGTTGTAAAATTAAATATGTTGAAATACGTCCACACCGCAGACATGATGCTTCAGACAAGCACGTGCAGGCCCCGGTTTCTGTTTGCGTCATCACAACATACTGTTTCGGCCGTGTTTTTCGGTGATAAAAATCTTTCGGCCAAGAACCGAAAATGCACTTTTGGGCCATTTTCGGCCGAAAATTTTCGGCGGCTGAATATTCGGTGCATCCCTAACGGAAACATTACAATTAATATGTGATTAGTATTGATATTGTAATTTTGTAATCAACATAGGTAGGTATATTCTCAAAAGGCCCCAATTAAAATATTTAATAAATATGAGACAGGCTGCTCCACCAGCCTTTGTAAGACTGACCTCAAGCATTCTACATTGCAGCATAAGGTACTGTTTATCTTCACATCACAAAAGTGCCATTTATCGTCACCCACAAGACACATGGCACCTTCGCCCACAGCATTAGCACTCCGAAGTACCAAAGGCAGGTTTTACAAAGACTAAATAAGCATTGTTACATCAAAGTTCTTTCTATGATTTCCAGGCATCCATGTATCATTTTTTAAATGAATGTCACTACATGTCCAGACAGACATTTTTTTCAGATGCAACTTCACCATTTCATCACACATCAAGAATTTAAGTTTGTAGCTAGGACACCACGCCAGAACACACTTAATCAGAGAATGTGCTTGCAGGTGACAAAATCGACCAAATAGTTCAATGCTTCATGGATTCTTAGTCTGACAGCTGAGAGAACAGAATACAAAGAGACTCCCGACAACAGAACTGATTAACAATGGTGGCACAATCAACCCTTTTGAAATGAAAGGGTGTAGAGCCGAGCCGAGAACCTGATTATTCAGTATTTGGCTTCGCAAATCTGTTGCTAACATTACTTGTCCATCACCAATAGCTAGAATATGTGTGGTACTGGATCCATCAGTCCAAATGGCCATCCTCACAGTCCAGAAGTCTAATCCTCTGCCACCCACTCCCACCTGGCCCCTTGGCTAATTTCAACAGTAAATCATTTTATTTTGAATTGGCCATCGTCATCAGTAATTCCCATAAACTGAGGTAACACTGCATAAGTTAACGTCAATCACAAATATGAAAACAGATGACTTTTTAATGAAGAGGCTGTTTTGACATTTCTCAGAAGAATGTGTTAATTCTACTTTATTTATTTCCTTCATTTAATATATGCCATTGTCCAAAGTGATATTAAGTAGGCAGGCCCACTTCAACTTTCATTGGCTTCATTAAAGAAATCCAAAAATCTGCTTTTAGATCTAAAGCTGGCTAAAATAGCTGTACTGCACAATGAGACTTCAGAGATATGGGTCTTTGTAGACAACTTTAGAGTTCTTTCCATATCCGAAACCTCTTCTTTGGCAGGTATAAATGTCAGGAATCATTTGTAACATTCCAATGCATTCATTCACCACGAGTGTAAAACAATACCTACCTCACAAATCTATGGGTGAGTTGCTCTACAAATCCATAAATCTCATGCCAGTTATTCGCCACACTTCCAGACCTAGAAGAGGATGGTGAAAACCATAATTATGCGCATTTATTACCCACAAATAAGTACAGAGTGCTGTATATAGTTACACACACATGTACCATTTGATGAAAGACTAGTTTAACCTTCCATGATTCAACCCAAAACAGCAAAGAGTATTGCAGGTAATATTTTATACTATTTGGCAACCACTTCCTGAGATGGTTAATCAACAATGTCAATGTTGCTTAAAAAATGGCATGCACAATTTAATAGTAAGGGAAAGAGGAAGAGAATTTTTCTCCTGTCAGTAAAACTCCCCTTAAAATACAGCATATCCATTTATATTGCACTGCCCATTAGTGCTGCTTTCATCCAAAACCCACAGTTTTGACAAATGTTTTGTTTTCTAGGATCAATTGAGGTTTGAACTACCTGCAAGATTACTATGGCACCACCCTTCCAGGGCAACATTCACCTTGCCAATCCATGCACATAACAGAAACTTCCCTATCTCTAGTATTTGTAATAATGCAATGGATTTCGTGAAAAAAGACTAATATATACAGTGACAGAATGTCTCCAGCCGCAAAAAGTAAATGATCATATTATAATTAGCATGAACAATGACAGAAGTGTTAGATGACACTGGAATGCCCCCACTCAGGGATAACAATAGATTTGGCAAACTCGAAACTCAGTTACTGCAGGCCTACACTGTGTACAATATGACCTTCAGGTAATGACTACAGTAAGTACTTAATTAAATTAATAATTATGGCTCAATGTATGTGCAGAGAACATAAAAGTGTACTAACTAGACAATATCTCTTCTGTTCCCATTTTCTCCCCCCTTCCGGTCATGAAAGGAAAGTCAAGAGCTGATTTGTGAGTACTGAGAGGTGACACCAAAGCACATGCACAATCTCAGTCTGTCTGACATGTTCCCTATAGCAGGCAGAAGACTTGGCACCTCCCTAGCATAAATCGAAAGTTGCCACCACAAATAACTGCCATCACTCAAATGCACCCCAAGTAGTCATGGTTACAAGAGCAGGGAGAGGCCACTGTATTTCTTTATGAAGACTCAGAAGTGGCCAGGCCCTTTTACAGTCCCCTGGGACAAAGAGTATTTAACAAATTTAATGAACATTTTGTAACGGGTAGCAATAGTTTAACATGTTTTAACACCAAAGGGGCATTTGGCACACTTCGGGATTCAACAATCGGCATTATACAGACTAATAAGAAGAAAATTGCATGTCATAGACCAAAACAAAAGCTCAACTGTAAGACTAAAGTTATTTTTTTTATTAAAAACAAAATAAAACAAACATCTCTACATAACATGAAATAATTCCGGGCTGCAGCGCCGCGAGGAAGCCGCATTTCACAGCTCGGGGCAGCGCCGACGCGGCACCGACACGAGCGGCCGCCGAGCGCTTTTACACGAAACACGCGCTTTGCAGCCCGTACAAAGTGTGTGCGTCATGGTAACTAGCACCTTTCCTTTATGTTTTATGTTTATGGACACACGGAGCTGCACTAACAGCATCCGCTGGCCGAATGTACGTAACCCCGTCTCGGTCGCCCGGCGGCTAACACCCGGAGGGAGGCGAGGCGCGGCCAGGGCGGCCGGCACACTCACCTATCCAGGACGAAGTAGAGGTCAAAGACGCCGCTGCACGAAGCCTCCTCGGCGCCGCACAGCGAGCCGCATGCCGCCAGCAGCAGCAGCAGCAGCGGCCGGGGACGGGCTCCCCCTGCGTCTTTCCCTCTGTCCTCCATGGCGGGACTTTCGGCTCCGTGCGGCAGCGGCGCCTAATTCAATTACCTAAAACAATAGGAGCAGAGGCAGGAGCCGAGGCCTTTAGGGGGAGAGCCGCACAAGTACGAGGGGCGTCTGGGGGTGGCGCGCCTACGTCCCGCTGCCGAGCAGCCTGATGGTGAAACGCAGCCCAGCGTCAGCGCGGCGACTACTTCCCGGAGCGTCTGCGTAAGGGCGGCGGTGCGCGCACGGTGCGCGGACGCGGCGCGCGTAGCCCAGCCAGCCCGCGTTTGCGTAAAGGCGGCGGTGCGCGGACGCGACGCGCTTAGCTTAGCCTAGCCAGCCCGCTAGCTGCCCGCTCCCCGCGGCGCGGACTCCAGCCCTCTGCGTGACGCGATTGGCCCAGGCGCAAACAGATGTGCAGCTGCAGGCAGCGCTGCCGCGGCTTCCTGGGGCGCGCACCCAGGCTCTGCAACTCTACCAAGATAACAGATACTACTTATTACAACTTATACACTGGAAGAATAACTTTTTATATTCATGTTTTAAATGCTTTCCATCTACTTTGGAGACACATAGGTATAAAAAAGTTATTATGGGGTATACATCCATCCATCCATCCATTTTCTGAATCTGCGTGCCCTATTCAGGGTCGCAAAGTATACTTTCAGAAATGTTAATTATCTTTTCAAAGAGAAAATAAAAAATAAAAACAACACGGCTAAATAAACTGCATCCAAACTAGTACCACCAGGTATCAAAACAATGTCTATAATACTATCGCAATGGTGTTGTGTTAGTTGTCTGTCTATTACAGCTAAAAAACCAGAAATGGACAGTCATATTATTAATTAAAATAGATCACAGAGTAAAGAATGATTCTTTAGGACTCCAGTCTGTGTACATCTAAGCAGTTTTCTATAGAATTTACAATTCATGACTGAAGTACATTTGAGCAATTTAACATATTGAAGATTTTGATTTTGTGCCAGCTTTATGTATTTAATCAGCACTGCCCTAAAATAATATCACAACCATAGCAAGCTAGTCATATTGTCAGAAGCAAGATACAGACCTGTGTCTGTCAATCATACAGGTGGGTAGTAAGACCAGTAGTGGGGTTTTTGCATGTGCCCTCCATTTATGTAAGGCCTTACCTTAAAAGATCTGGAGTACTCAATATTTTTAGATTGATAATGACTTTTTAAAACAATTTTCAGCATCAAAAATGCAAGGCTAACAATGACATTCTTCTGTTTACATATCCATTACATATTTCTGAATCTCTCCATCATTAAAGCCCTACTCTAAAAGCCTCCCTTTCATTCTGGGCAGCAACAGGCCTACCTCAATCTTTCCAAAGGTTTTGAGGAACATGCTGCTTAGTGGCTGTTTAATAACTATGATATGTACAAATACCATGGCACTGAAATGGCCTTTGTGAAAGTACTGAATGACGTCTGTGCACAGAGTGTTAAAGTGTCTCTGTCTTTCTGATTTTCTAAGCACCACTTGTGACACTGTGCATCCCGATTAAGGTCAAGAACTTTTGATTGAGCCAAGTATTCAGTGCTATCACCCAAACATCACATGCTACCACCAGTATTAGTCAGTGCTACAAATTAGCACTGACTACCCCAGGGCTTGGTTACAGTTCCCTTGTACACAGTTATTTAAGAGTTTGCGTTTCCCATCAATATATATTGCCAAAAGTAAGAATCCAATGCTTCAATATCAACTAACTGTCAACTAACAGGCATGTGCATGAAACTTAGTGCTTAGTGTTTTGTTTACAGCAATCAGATCACTTGACCCTACCTTGATGAAGGCACTCATATGTTCATTAGTTTTATATATGTAGGGCTGTATCTGTGCATATTTTGATACTATTTTGCAGGACTAACACTTGATTGGCTGGTTTCTAGGGGTCAGAGAATAATTTTACTCCCTCTAGAAAATGTACTGTAAAGCATTTTTTTATTTTCCACTTGCATGTGGAAACAAGCTATTAAATACAAAAGGAGTGAATTTGATTGACATCACTTGAAATAGCCTATGTCATGGGCACTGCCGATACAGACAGCTCACTGAGATTAAGTAGGAAAAAACATTCTCACACAATTGTTTGTCGAGTGAGTCAGTATACAAATGCCACTGGGTTGATCTGGTAGGGCAATGGTCTCAGAAAACAATAGCTATCAGGTTTTATTTTCATTATAAATTACATTGAATAAAAATGTAAATTTGTATTTATACATTTCCTGAGGGGTGATGTCACACCAATGTGCTTGACGGGATGACTTTATGATTCACATGATATACCCACATCCTGCTTATTGCACTTCCAGGAAATTCCCGCCAAAGTTTATAGTAATGAGTGTCTTAGTCATTGAAGTTGTTTCATGTCCTTTGATATTGCGTAAACACTAGGTAGACAATAAGTAGGTGCAAATTACTATACATAAGGTGATACCAGTAGTGTAGAAATGGTGTCTATGTCCTGGAGCATAGCTAGGAATTCTGCCCCCCCTGGTAAAATGGCCCCTTTGGCCCCCCTTGCTAAATTTTACATATAATTTAATGTATTCAAGGGCCCCTGTCAAGTGGTAGGAACCCTGAATTTGAGTATCCATAGCCCTACTGCGCCCCGATCTACTGAATATCAGAGCATTAACCTAAACAGTAGTCATGTTTGTTATAATGACATGTATGTCAGTGCTAATCATTTACGCTAATTATCTATAAACTATTCTATAAAATAACCATCGAAATTATTAGATGTGATAAAATGATTTTGTATTTTTTATATATCAGAAAAAAAAATTTAAATGAAAAAGTATCACTGTAACAAATAACAAGTTTGTTCCATGACCATACCCAAAATATTACATTAAGATCATACCATGAAGGTTATAAAAGAGAAGTTGAAATGAATTTGAAAACCAATATATATATATATATATATATATATATATATGGTGCAATACTTCAGTGGTTCAGAAAATAACACAATTTAAATTAAAGAGCAAGACTAATGTTATTGTCTTGGTGAACCACTTCATAACCATTTATATTATGTTGTGCATTTTCTACGGCAAGAGTGTAGTTAGCTTGAACAGTTTACATTTAAATAATGGATTATGGGAATATATTTGAATATGCAGTAGATTGCAAATAAGTTTCATTTAGCCAATTTGCTACACACAGATGACTAATAGTGTTAATTAAAAGTGACAATTGAAACAAAGCTAATTGTAAAAGACACTTGGGTAGGGCGTAGGAAAGTAAACATTAAATTGCCTTGTCTTTTGTGTCTGTCAACAACAAAGTGATAACGGAAGGTTAAACCTCTAAACAGTTTATATGTAATATAATATTATAAATATATATATATACACATATATACCTATTCACTATTAAATGAAAATTTCTTTTAACAGTAAATTAAAGGTCTAGAAATACATAATACACACACAAGAAAGTGAAATAACATGATATATGTTTACCGAACAATATAGACATACTATTTCTAACAAATTAACAAAATAGTGGAATTTTGCATATCTTTGAAGGCATCATATATTTGTATATAATGAAACTGACACACATAGTCTTATTACTAGGTCTACATACTTCATGTGTTAGTACTCAGCTGCTGTGAGTCATTTTTTTTTGTAAATATATTTTTGTAACACCATATCCTTCTAATCCCATTGCGTATCATATATAACGATAACAAAATTTTAATGTATGAGCTCTTCAGTGTTGTGAGGGATGGTTTAAAAAATGAAATAAAGTTTTGATAGTGATATTTTTATTTGGAATGCACTTTCCTATATATTTCAAGAATTTATACCCAATTTAACCTATTCCTTCATCCATTTTCTAAATGCCTTTCCAGTACAGCCTCACACTATTTTAAATGTAACCATTTGAAAAGGCAAACAACAGATTATTAGAAAAGTATTTTTACTGATTCCATTGTTATAATTAGTGTAATGAAAACACATTTTGAGGGATGCAGTTTAAATGTACATCATTAAGTTTGTTAACTGTATTTACCAAAAAGTGGTCATTGAAACAAAATCAAAAATTAAGAAAACAGAAACAGAGAACAGAGAAACAGAGAACCATGGTCATTTTTTATTGGGATTCTGGTAATGTGTCTAATTTGAAAAAGTCAGTCTTTATGGTTCTCCGCCCAAAGCTCCATGTTAGTTATAATTCCATCAGTCGTATTTTTACTAAAGCTATGCTACAGGCTCCGAAATGGGCGTCTCTCAAAATCCCGTGTCACCTCTCATCACTCTTCGTCGGCACGCCGGCAACAGAAATAATCTCTACTGAATGGAGTTAATCGTTGCTGTTTCCAAGGCTGTCAACTTAATGAGAACACTCTGAGAAGAGCCGCCCCTCCTCACCATCCCCTGCACCAACATCACCAACACCAACGGCTCTCCGGTGAGTGGGACAGACCTGCTGGAAATCAAAGCAGACAGGAACGCGTTCTTGAAGATTGACCTGCATTGGGGGCGGGGGGGGGGCCGGACGGGGGGGGGGGGGCAAGCCGGCCAGGT
>JAODKM010000108.1:12220446-12237669 GCA_026780845.1 Petrocephalus sullivani | reverse complement strand
CTGCAGTTCTCATCAGTTTACATTATTTTTCCAAATAATAAAAAGCTAATTAATACTAATTATACTAATACTACAGGAAAATGCGACAAATGGAATGCTATATTTTCTTCAGATGGTAATTTTAACTAGAGGGGGGTCAGAACTCTTGGGGTGCCGATGTCGAAAAGCTTAACGTTTGACTGCCAGGTGGATTTCGGGAGCACTGACGTGAACTTCCTCTTGTGAACCAGGAAATAAAACACGGCCGGGCTGCCGTCCCAGCAGACCGAAACACGCCATACTTGCTGAGGAATGCATTCTGCATAGTCCACACCAAAATATTTGGTTTAGAATTCCCACATTTGTGAGAGATGCACAACGGGACTTGTGTAGAAGGACACAAGTGAAATAATAGTGAAAGTATCTTTTTTCTACTAAACTTGCTGTGTGTTTTTTTAGAGGTTATAACATCTCGCCAACATGAGCCATGGTGCTAGCTCTTGTAAAAAATGGCACATATGGCTGTTGAAATGCCATATGCCACCCAGACTTTTTCCTGGCGGTGGCTTCCAGTCACATAATCACTGAACCCATATTAAAGTGCCTCATTATGAATTCATTTTCTAATTTTTTCCCCTACAGGAAAATCACTTAAAGGGGACCCATGTTTGTCCTCTTAACTAAAATACTGTAACTCTTAACTAAAATACTCTAATTTTGACTGATGTTTTAAACTTAATTTTAAAGCCCACGGTCAATTTAAGGGAGATGGACAAGTGATCTGTGACGAGATGCAAGGAATGGGATGCCAGAACTGTTTCAATTTGTAGTGATTTTCTAAATCTTTTGCTCTTTATTTTCCCTGATGATAACCTAAGGCAACTTTAAATAAAGTGCAGCGCAAGCTGTTTCCTGCCGGTGCGACGTGAATGAGAAGGAGTCAGCTGCGGAGATGGGCTTTTAAGCAGGACACATGAATGTTACATAAACAAGGTCAGGAGTGAACAAGCGCAGGGACCAATTACAAGGGGAAGGGGCAGGGCCTAAGGCGGCCTGTGGGTCCCTCCCCGAAACACACTCTTCCTGCTGCCTACTTCTCTCTTTCCTCTTCTGCCCTCCATTGGAAAGAACAAGCAAAGTGCAGTTTCGAGTGTCTCCGGCAGCCAGGAACGCCACCCTCTCAACTCACAGAACTGGAGATTTAACTCATTGTTAAATGTGTCCTTAAAGGTACAGACAGGTTTCATCGTTATCTGTGAGCTAGCTACAAGTGGCAGCGGGGTGGGATACTTTTATTAATTTACCAAATACACACACGCATTCTCTACTCCCATCTATGTAGGCACTCTTACAAAGAATTAATTCAGATGATTTCAGCCTCGAGGAATACATACATCACACAGACGCTGGAGTGTCGGAATTGGCTGGATTATGATGTGCTTAGGAGCAGGAGAAGAGCAGAGTATACATTAAACGTAACTATGAAACACCATTACATATGATTCCACATTTTAAAAGTCATTTGATTTTTTTCAGTGTTAAACGCACAATAAGTTGCCCAAGGCTTCATGTGCATTTTGTATTCAATTAAATGCAGAAATAGGTACTACTGTGTCAAAGACTGGAACACATCCATTACCAGTTTAACAGACTAATGTAAAGAAATACTAAACAGCCATTTTACATGGCACACTGTGGATGAGCCTAGTCACAAATGTATTCTAATTGTAACAGTAATTATTCCAAAAGAAATTAATAAATAACAACTGCCACCTTCCTTAACTTCCATGAGTCATTTTTCCATTTAAAAGTTAAAGTTAGGTATGCATGTCAATAAAAAGTAGCAGTTCTGCATGCAGTGTGAGCAGATACTGACAGCCCTATTTTAATATCCGCATCATCTCCTGCGGTGTTTTCACTATTGAATCTGAGGTATTGGTGCTTTCGTTACTGAATGTGGCGAAATTCCTGAAGTGAATTCATGACAGACTTCCTGATTTACGCCATGAAAGTGACCGCCATACACGAATGATACCTGAAAACAGCCCGCAGTTGTCTTTACATTAAAATATGTCAATCAATAGAATATGTTCACTGTGCACTAATTGTAAATAATGCAGATTTTAATAGACTAACTCTCATGAAAATGCAAGACGACTCCTAACAGAAAGGGTTTTGAACCTCTGTTGGAGGTTTACAGGACGAATTCATGTTCAGAAGGAACACAAGAAAAAATACATACAGTATATAAATTGCATATTTAATAAATACATGTTATAAAGACTAGATTTTTATCTAATATTTTTTAATCAGATAAAAAATATAAATCCCTATAGTGTCATTATTTTGTCTTCTTCTCCGAGGTGAGCACCCGGTATTTCCAAACACCGTATTAAATTAATTTCTCTCAACTACATATAACCTAGATGCATTCTTACTTTTTAAAATAGAAAATAACATTGTTAAAATAGATTAGTATATATAAAATATAAAACCTCAGCCTATATGTAAAACCTGCAGTGGGAAATCATCTCATATGCTAAGTGAATAACTGCATGAGTCAACCTCAGCGTTCGCTGCTTCTCCCCCTTTTTCTGACATCCGCTCTGCATATGTACAAAGAACCAGCAGAGGGTATTTGCACTTGGCCATTTGTTAGGAAACAATAAGTTTGAAACCTTTATTCTCTCTGTCAACCTGTGGCTGCTCTCTCTCTCTCTCTCTCTCTCTCTCTCTCTCTCACACACACACACACACACACACACACACACAAAATACAATTGTGCAGTTTCATCCACCAGGTTGTACCAGGTTGAGACAGACAGCAATTCTTTGAATATTTAACCTGAAATACTCAGTTCTTGTCTAAATATGTGCAGGATGTTTCAAACCTGCAGTCAGTGCTACACGTATCTTTTGTCAGTTCTGGGCAATCTAACCCGAACAAACAATTGACAACCTGTTACAAAGATGCTATAAAGTGCTTTCTTTATCTGTATAAATATGACTTTGAGACATTTATATAACCAGCTATATAGGATAAGTGAAACCACATAACTATTTGCTGAGACATTTGAGTTAATAATTTAAATTCAGCTGAACTGCTGATGAAATCATGTAAAACAACTTTTAGTTATATTTACATTCTATTCAGCAATTTGGTAAAATATTAAACTTTGCTATAATATGCCATTTAAAAAAATCATACCACAGCAAACTTAAAGTGTTCAAACTAGCAATGGCTATTTACATGTTGGTACAGTAACAGTCCAATGCATAATATCATACAATAGAATTTTTTAACGGTTTTTGAAAACTGAAGAACCATATTCACTATTGTTTTAAAGCCTTTTTGCATAATAAAATGTTATTATTAAATAATAACACCACCACAACCAACAACATTAATAATATTCTAATAATAATAATAATAATGATAATAATAATGAGAGAGATTTTCTAATTTTCCCCAAATGTATTATTTCATAACAAAAAAACACTACATACCTCTAATGTTGTTTTGTGCATAATTATGCTTGCTAAAATAAAATGTAAATATATTTAAACAAATTCTCCATATAACCATCGACATGTTTGCTTCTAGTCAGTGATTATGAAACATTACACTAAAAACAGTAACATATTTCCATTTGCAATAATTGAGTCAAACAGAGCCCTCCAGCTTAGAAATTGGCTTGGACAGGACTGTAGGTACTCTGTTAAAGGTTACACACCCAGACCTATTCTGATGGGATTAATGAGCACTTTTTAATTACCGAGGTCCGGGGCCTCAGAAGGCTAACTGCCTGGCGCTGTTTATGACCTGTCATGTCATCTGTCGGGCTCAGCCTAGTTTTGAAGAACACACACAGACACACACACACACACACATACACAGAGGAACAGACAGACACTCACACACGCCAACAAACAGATATTCACAAAAATATACTGTAATCAAATCATTTTTTCAGTGTTGACAGACCGTTGTATGCGTCGATATATATTACACAATTTTGTTTTATTACAACGCACAATAATTATAAAATCTGATGAAATGCTACATTTTCAGCCTTTTTCTCGTGCATTCACCTATTGATTCCATGCGTACATACACAGGGTGAGCGCAACATATTCAGTGAAATGCACTTTGACTTTTACACGCTTTCGGGTTCTCACATGCACTGACCAAGTTCACAAACACCGACATTTTAAGTAAATACCGAGATTATTATTGGGATAGTTTATTATTTCATACCCCTAGAATACAATTAAATGGGGATTTAATTTAGAAAAGAGCAGTTACTATTCAAAACGCATTTACAAAAATATCGCGTGGATTAAAAATTAAAGCATCCTGGAAAAACTTTTTTAAAACGACTAACTTTTGTATAAACAACTTTCAAATGAACAGTAGTAATATCACGCACATTTAAACATACTAACGTGTTATTTAGGCCTATATCAAAATCGAGTTGTTATAATTAACAACAAGCAACAATTAACCGTTTCCCAGTACAGAGGCTACATAGTTAAAATGGAAAAAACAGACACTTACCAGTAATTTCTCATACGCCCGGCATATCATAGAGGATAACTCAGTTTCACTATAAATAAGACAAATAGTCGCTTAACCTTTGGGAAAGTGCAGCGTAACGTCAGATAGTGATATTCTGCAACGTTTGGGTCAATTTCGCAAAACAAATGCCGGTGATTTAAGAGTTAAAGGGAGGAGACGAAAAGTGACACGCCTCATTGGGCAGATTATGGCAGCAAACAAAAAGTGTGTGTCTGTGTGCAATTCAGCCAGTGCATCGGGCCCATCTGCACGGCTATATCTGCGGGAGAAACACAGCGGAGCTTGTGAACACTGTCACTTTCACATGACAGGGACATGCATTGACTAGACTCAAAGCGCTGAAAATAATAGTCGCGTTTTGCAGCCAGTTTACACATAGAATCAACTGATCGTGGTGGATTATATTTTGCAAAAAAATAAGGTAAGTGTTCCTTTCCTCTTTTATTGCAATTAGAAGTTCGCATCTATGCAATCGGTGATGTACGAAAACCGAACCGGTGGAAACAGTCCGCAAAAGAGGAAATGCGCGCGGTCATGACATGCAATTTAACAGCTATTTTAAGAGATATACATGAATGAAACTTGAAATTGAACTGAATCTTAGCGTCAATGTACTAGCATAATGGAATTAAAGGTAAAAATGACTAATTTTTCCAGTTTTAAGCGTTCGTTGAATTCAGACTATTTTATCACAATTAATTGAAATGCATATTCATTGAGGCTTTTGTGTTGCTTTCCCAAGTGTGAGTGTGACCTTTACACAATGCGGGGGCCCTGCTAGGGAGATGAGATTACTTTTCTGAAAGACGTTGCATACTTAAACATTTACGTTTCGGCCGGGGTAGCAGAGAAGTCTGCACAATGCAGTTTTCTCCTGTCTTTTCATAGTGCGACGCGCAAAGCCAGGGAGTGTGTTTGTTTGCGGGTATGTAATAATTAAATATAGTGCCAAGCATTCTAACGAAATATGCATAACCCATTATTTAAAGGCCATTTAATGGAATGTGGTTACTACTCAGGCCTATAGGAGAATGCTTTAAATTAGCTACAAATTATGTGGTGTTACCTCACTACTAAATTAAAGCCAAGTGCAAAGTTTAACATGCGAGTAATTTTTGGGAGAAACACATTATTATTATTATTATTATTATTATTATTATTATTATTATTATTATTTTGCTAAAAATCCATTGGCTCTACCAAGAAAAAAATAACTTTAAAAGTAATGAAGCCGTATTTAGTTTGACGAGTTTGATTCCTTGTAGTCATCTGGAACGTGAGAAAGCGCATCACACAAACCAGAAAGTTTTGGTTCCTCGCAGCGGAGTGATGCTAAGGCGTAGCTGACACAAAACAATGACATTGCACAGTGACATTGACTGTCCACTTAATACGCATCAGATATGCCCATTCCTATCACGCACAACATGCCGCCTTATTTTACACGTCTGTAAATGCATGTTTAAATACCACATACGATGCCATGTGTTATCATAGAATCAAACAACCATGATTTTGCAAAAATCACCCTGTAACATTTTATTTGAATTAACATACTTAAGAACAAAATGAGCATTTCGCGGTAGCAATGAAGGTAATTAAACAAAATTAAAATAAATAAATAACACACTTATTCCAATATATTATAACAGCTTTCTATCTGCCGTAAGGTAGTACAGAATTTTTTTCTTTGTGAAAATCCAGCACGGGATTTAAGTATAACAATATAACGATATAAGGAGAAGTATAACAACTATAGGACGTTCGCTTACATTTTGATGAAACTCGATTAACAGCCAAATGAATAACTAGTCAGTCGGGAGTCACCAATATTTTACCCTTGTATGGAAATCTCAATTGCTTCGTTTGATCCTATCCAGCAGATTATGGAGGAATCCAGTTCCGAGAAGCTGGGCTGTGAGGGCAGCGCCAAAGCTGTGCAACAGTGCTTAACGGATATATTCACTAGTGTCTATACAACCTGCGACATCCCCGAAAATGCCATTTTTGGACCTTGTGTTTTGAGTCACACGTCACTGTTTGACAGCATTGCTTTTATTGCTCTGAAATCCACGGACAAGCGAACAGCACCCTACATATTCAGGGTAAGTAAATGCGATTTCTAACTTTTTTGATTGAACTGTAGTTGTAGAATTTTATTTATGAACGAGAACATTGAATATCCTGATACTCTCTAAAAATATACATATTAGGCTAGATTCCTACTAGGCTTTCAAGACATTAATATCAGTCATGACTGAGAAGACTATTTTTAAATCTATTTATTAATTTAAAACGACGTTTGGCTTTTTATTATATTATTAAATTATGAATCATTAATAAAGGTATTCTCAACTTTTTCTAAAAAGCAACTGTCGATCTAACAAGAGAAAAATTGTATTTAAACATGTCATATTAAAGGCCTCTATTTTATAAAATGTGATATTTTTCATGTAATGTTATTCCGCTAAACATAGAGAAAGTCGCAGGGCGTAGGTAATGTCTGCATTTGGCCGTACCGCCGCGGAGATGACAGCCATCCCTATTGCCTCCCTCGTCGCCGCTCGTGCAGGTTGACACTTCAACTGCCAGCGGCTCCTCCGACAGCTTAATGTGGCTACGGCTGGTCCAGTCGGCGAGGAGCGGCGAGGAGCAGAACCTGGAGGCCTATGTGAAGAACGGGCAGCTCTTCTATCGCTCTCTTCGGAGGATCGAGAAGGATGAGGAGCTGCTGGTGTGGTACGGCAAAGATCTGGTCGAGCTGTTGCTCCTCAGCTCCGGCAAAGCGGAGGTGAAACACAAAGGTGCGTTCAGAGTGGGAGCATTAATTAGCGCTGTGAATGTGCCCCTTCGCATTGCTCAGCTAAGCAAGCCAATTACCTACGGCTTTCTCACGGCCACTGATCAATACTAACGTGGATGCGATAGTAACATTGTCCTAATGCGATGTAATCTTTGTCAACATGATCGTCTCTCCATACCCTAGCCTATATAGGCTACACAGTAGCGTTCACGCCGCACCATTATAAATGTCCATATATCCAGTTTCCCATTGTAAACGTTTAAATAGATATGTTCATTAACAGAAAGAAATAATATTACATTCAAAAAGTCGAAGATCAATATTAACTGCCTTTAGAATTAAAATTTAAGGCGAACGCTTTAACTGGTTAAATTTTCAAATCAACTTTTATTATCACAGGAGTGCTAAAACTAGCTTAGCTCTGAATATTTTGTACTATTATATATATATATATACACACACACACACACACACACACATTTTTGTATATATATATATATATATATATGCATATATCAGGCTATATAAAGAAATCTTTTGTGCTGCTCCGTGTTGGGCCTGTGCTTATATGGAATCCTATTGCCTAAGTAGCAGAATAGTTGATTTACATCTAATTAAATGACTTTAGTATTACTTTTATCTCTTAGGCAACATGTTTGTTTTGCTGTACTGCTTCTGTGAGGTCTTATTATGCACCTGTTAGTTTTCAGAAATTTAGGCCTTCTTAAGCTTATCATAAAAAAAAATCAACCTTGCATAAATTCCGTCTAAAATATAGACTTCTTGTCATGGAACATAATCATTTTATATAAAGAAAAGCATTCCATATTATTATGATATTGGCAAGAAAGGCATTTTAAAATGATAATAAAAATAAATTGTTTAGTCAGGCTTAATTTATTTATAGTTGACATAAATGACCTTTTATGTATTTTTAGCAATAATGTATTACTATATTATGTTTTTATTCAGAGGTATCTTTTTCTTTATTTCTTTTCATTTTTAGGGTCCCCACCTTATCTATGTCCAGACTGCAACCAGCGCTTCCAGTTTGAGTTCCCCTTCTTGGCACATGTGCGCTTTCGCTGCGTTCGCAAGCCGCAAATCAACGGCGCAGACGAGCTTTGCAAAGACAATGGTGGCAGTGCGAGTCCCGCGTCCACGCCCTCGAGCCCCAGGATGAGCAGGCGAGGACTAGAGGGCCATTCCAATGCACAGGATAGCAAGCCTGCCACAGACTTTCACAATTTAGCCAGGGACCTGGAGAATAACCGGACATGCCCACCCAGCGACAAGGAAGCCGAGGTGCGGAGCAAAAGCGTCAATAAGAGGAAAGCCTCAGACATGGAGGAGAGCAGAGCTGCTGCTCTGTCTCGGTGCCACATGTCGAAGGAAGACTCCGAGATCATGGCTCCACAGTACATCCCGGCGTACACTCTGGGGGAGAACAGGCAGGCTTTTTCCTCGCCGAGTCCTGAGCCCACTGAGGGCAAGAGGAGTGCCTTCACGGAAGTGAAGAAGAGCCAGATGCAGGGCCAGAAGCAGGCCACCAAGAACCTGAGCTTCAACACCGAGAACAAAGATGGCAGCAGGCCCAGTGGCAGCCCCTCGGAGAAGCACGCGCACATCCGGCCCGTTCTGATGGAGACCCAGCCGCAGTCTCGCATGGAGGGCTCTTCCACGGGCAGCGCGTTCATGTCCGTCACCCAGCAGATCACCAGTTCGGAAAGGAAAAGCGCCTTCAGCCAGCCGGCTCGCTCCTTCTCCCATCTCTCCCCTCTGATGATGACCCCCAAGCTCCTCCCCACGGTAGACTGCCACCCCGGCGTCGGGGACACCATGTCCCCCAGCCGAATGTACCAATCCGACCCACTTGCGGCTAAGCTGCAGAGCTCAGAACTGCTACAAAGTGGCCTGCCCAAGCACAGCCCCTTTATTTATGCCACGGCCTTCTGGCCTAAGACGTCGGGACCGATTCAGATGCAGATGCCCTCAGCGCTCACCCTCCTCCCCCCCACCTTCACCTCACTCTGTCTACCTGCTCAGAACTGGTGCGCCAAATGCAACGCCTCTTTCCGCATGACGTCCGACCTGGTGTACCACATGAGGTCGCACCACAAGAAGGAGTTCTCCATGGAGCCCCTGGTCAAGCGGCGGAGGGAGGAGAAGCTGAAATGCCCCATCTGCAATGAGTCCTTCCGGGAGCGACACCATCTCTCACGCCATATGACGTCCCATAACTGACAGCTCGTTTACCGCTGTGGACAGGGGTTAGCGGGTTTTCTGTGTTTTGTTTCGGGAATATGATCAAACTGGAAGTATATCCTTGATGCACATGCTTTCACTTTAAAAAAAAGAACCTTTCCTTACCAGATGTCATGTTTTAAGGTATGCAAATTGCATTTTGACAAAAGATATCTATTTATTGTATAGAGCACTTATAATTTGGTTAAAAAAGGGGAAACAAATTATTACACTTGTTTTACTATACAGAAAATAAACAAACATGGAATTACGTTACGATGCTTTTATTATTTTTCAGGCTTATACAAAATGGTTATACATATTTAAGTCAAATGGGATTCTTACGTCAATCTATATTTGAAAGTGCATGTAATTTATTTAATAGATATGGATTTAAATTGCAGTCTTCAGTGTAAATTACTGCTTTGACTGAACTGTGTAATATTTTGTGTCAGTGAGGAATAATTTAGTTACTTTTTTTCTGAAATTACTTTACCTGAGGGTTTATCTAATGTGGTGAATGCTTTGACAATAAAATAGCTTTATTTTCATCCAAATGTGTGTTTTAATACTGCATTGCTGCTTCATTCAGTAGTGGCAGTTTTTAAGTTTGACCATTGAAAGGTTTTTTAACTAACGCCAAACTACGTTTGTATGGCAGGATCAGGGCATAATATATATCGAACTGTAAAAATGTTTTTGAATTTAAAATTCTATATATAAATGAGAATATGACACTCCAAAGCTAATTAATTTGATCAAATTTGAAACCAGTTCCATACTAAAGGAAACGGGAATGAAAACAGCCTTGAATAAACACCACTTGTATGTAATATTTCTAGTATATTTCAAGCCAATGGAATGTGTGGCTTATTAATTTAAAATCATAACAACCACAAACTAAATATCTAAACAACAAACTTAAACGACAAAGTTAAACATAAGTATTGCCACAATTGGATCAATATATTTAATCAAATATATTTAACTGAACCACAATATGCATGGGTGGGTGCATGGAATACAGATATTATGCAAGAAGCAACAGTGTTGTCATTTGCAACCCTGAATTTTAATATAGAAGTTGGACAAAAAAAGTTGCATATGCATACGTATGTTACATATGTTATGCCTCGGTATAACTACTTTCAATCAAACTATTCTTTTCATGGAATTGCTAAACTAAAAGCTGGGCATACGGGTCAAGATAAAGCTGCTAACGTTATTTGATGATGGTTAGTAGTAGCCCCTTAGCTAGTACCTGTACTGCAACACATCCCTGCACTAGAACACTGCTGTATTGATAACACTAATACACTTTACATTTAACCTCTCGGGCTGGGGGTGGGCTTCCTGTCATAGGCCTCTCTGTCAAGTTAGCATATTGTCTCCATGTTTATATGGGGCTCATCCATTTATTCAGGTTTGCTTGCAGAGCCTGACAAAGTGGTGTGGGTCTTTTAATCATTGTTTGTGTGTGTATCCTGACAAAGCCTGGCACCCTAACCCTTTTGGGGTTACGCTCCAGGCTCTTCGGCGTCTCAAGAAATGTTTGTGTAGTCAGTGATGTTTGCAAGATTTTGGCGACTACTATAATAGAAATATTATTTGCACAGTAATTCATCATTACTGAAGTGTATTGTTTACATTAATAATGCCAGCTAATTATGTTATGGTTTATTATTTTCAAATTTCCAAGCAGCTTCCTTAATCTATTTATGATCTAGCCAGTGTGATGGACGGGTACCCAGTCCTGGGTGGGTGTCTCCTGCCTGGAGCTTTAACTGTGCTTCTTAGGATAGGTTCCCTGCATTGAGTAAGTGTTTATGGGAGCCTAAGGAAATGATCAGGGTGGTACGATGGCTCAGCGAGCAGCACAAATTCCTCATATATGCAGAATGTCCTCCTGTTTACAGCCACAAGCCAATGGCAGAACTGGGGTCTCTAAACTATGGCCAGTTTTTGAGAGTGTGTCTGTATGTGCATTATGATTGACTGGCACTCTTTTGTGCCCAAAGTTACCTATACAAAAGTTAATAGTAGAGATTGTGGAGAAAATCTATAAAAGAGTAAATGGTGATTGAAATTTGTAGAGATGTTCACGGTGTCCCCATAACAACTTAACGGAGATTCCTTTACTTTTTAAATCACAGTTGCGTTTATATCGGCCTATAAAAAACCGGAAGATGCTGTTCGACTTACCATGGTCTGACGAACTGCTTCTTTTCCACCCTCCAAGCGCTTATCTCGGTCAGGGTCTCGGGGCTTCGGTAAGAGGCTGGGGTACGCTCCCTGCGGGGCGCTACAGCAGGCGTAGCGGGACACTCTCGCATACTCTCCGCAATATGCAGACACAAGTTTGCATGTCTGGGAGTACACGGAGCAAACCCTAACAACACGGGGAGAATATACAACCTGAATATGCACACAGATCGGACCCCCACGGCAAGAGGGCGACCGACCACTGCGACTCCCGTCTTTCCTTTTAATAACAAAGACATTGATGTGCTAGTAATTAAACATATTTAAGTAAGCCGCAAGAGATTTTCTGCCACGAATAAAAATGCTTAGGCTGTGTTTGCATGGTTACATCAAGTGAAAACAAACATCTTAATCAGTGGTAAAGCAAAAATGCGGTCTAAGCTACCAAACATATTACACATGGCCAGTTAAATTAAAATACTGTAGTAACACTCAGTCTGCAATCGGGACGTCTCCTTGTGTAGGTTTTTGTACAACTTTTATGATAAATTTGTTTCCCCTACTATTGCGCAAGTAATTTTCAGTGTCTGTTTCACCGATTACGTGTTTTATTTCGAATACGCCATGAATTATTATTATTATTGTCATTGTTATTGTTATTGTTATTACTAACGATGACACAATTTAAGACAATAATCATCCCGAATTTCGAACTTTAATAATAATAACAACATTATTATATTGTTGACGTAAATATTATTCTAAATATTATTATTTATTAAATTATAGCATTACAGACTAGCACTCTAAGTAAAGACAATTTCCATCCTTTTTACCGATATTATCAGAGATTATCTATGGAGTGATTGTCCATTTAAAGCAATTCTAAACATGTAAGAACATTAAGACCAACACAACATAAAATTAATTCCATTTTCAGGATTTCTGATGGACAATAATGCACTGCTCATAAAAAATAAAAAATCCTTGACAGGCATGTTTAAAAACAAAAAACTGGATGATTTTGTGGGGAAAGTTAGAATGCGTTGTCGTATGAGGTCCTAAAAAGAAAAATGTTGTCAGTGACATATTTATGTGATTAGAAAAATTGAATTACTTGTATGTATGTCAGTACGGTGTTCTCTCCGTTTTTCTAACAACATACAACTTCCAGAATAAACTCATTTCAATAAAGACCTCCTTATCCTGAAAGCCAATCACAAGCGTGTGCAGATCAGCTCAACATACAGTCTTCAGGAGGACTAAATAATAAGAAGATCGACCAGGAACATTGTACACCCCCCTCCTATTCAGAAGACTTTAATATGCCGATCTCTGTAACACTTTAAGAGGTCTACAAGAGACCAGCTACTTGCTTTCCGTTTTGCAAATGTTCCACTGAGGTCATGCTTAAGGGGCCTGCAGGTATTAACCGGCATAGAGTGGAATGTATGTATTTTGGCCACATTCTGGCTTGTAACTGTAAAAGCAGGAAGGATGGTAGCTTGCTATTCCATCAGGGTCAATGGACACTAACCCAGTCCTAGCCTGTGACGTCTGGCCCTTTAGCCAAGTATGATGTGGCGAAGTGCTTCATTCCGTGCTGATTTGTAGCCACTGTGGCTTAAACAGCAGTGTCTGGAGTTACATTTGTCTGTGTAAAAGTGCATGGGATTTTAGAGCTGGTTATAGATGAGTAGCCTTGCAATAGGTGAGTCATTCCATTTTAATGTACAGTGGTACAGTGCTATTCAAGTGGAATGAGTCCATTTACTGTAAAGCAGCGTTCCCCAGTTACAGTCCTGGAGGGCCAGAATCCAACACAGCTTGCAGATTTCATTGCCCCCACAAAAGAATTTGCTGAGCTGGCACGGGGTCCCCAGGGTAGATTTTGGGGCCAGGGTACCTATGCCCCTCCATTGCTCCTGTCCAGTGGCAAACACCCTAGGCTGCCACTAGCGAGTAAACTAAAGTTTTAGGAATTACAATCATCCGGATAGTTACAGGGGCAATGGGACCAACCTCTAACTCTTTAGAGTATCAGACCTCCACCAGACGCCGCTGACGATAGGAAGGCCCATGGAGCTCGTTGCACACATAAAGTTCCAGCTGTTCCTGAGGCAAACTCAGTTTAATGGTCACAAGAGAGAGTTGTAAGGGCTGCAGAATTTCTATTGACATGATGGCTGGGCTGTCCCTCACCAGAGACTCAATGTCTGTGTCAATGCTAGACCTCTTCATCAAGCTGCTTGCCTTTCATTATGTCCAGATGGCCATTATGAGCTATGGCAAGGTCCTTGGCCTGCAGAGCACAAGGATTTACAGTAGAGAGGCCACACGCCACACATTTGCTGTTCCAAAAGGACAGCTCGCCCTTGACTGAAAGATATAGGGTGAAGTCATCAGGCATATGCACTGACCACCCCTGCGTGATGAAAGTGACCAGCTTACAGAGGGTGGGGTCCTGGAAAGTTGGGCTGAAGGTCCTGGAGGGACATGACGGCCTACCACTGGCCTCTGGAGTGAACTTCAGGCATAAATTTCTACAAAGGCTATCATTTTGGTGGTGAATATATGGTGATTTGTAGCCAGTTTTAGAAGTGGCCAACAGCATGATTAGAAGTCTGTTTGAAGAGTGGAAGCAAAGATATGTGTGCCACTGCACACAAGGCCAGGTGCTGGCCAGAACCTCCTGCTCTCCCATTGAGTCCTTGTGTCCAGCAGGACCAGCAGCGTTGGAGTCAAAGGTAAATAAGTTCCGGAGCCCATCGTGTTGCTAAGACCGCATAGTGCCTACATCAGAGGCACTGTGTGTGGGTTCAGTTTCCACCAGAGCTGGCAGTAAAGCAGCTTCAAGGGGTCATAGGAATTTAAACTTGAAGATATCCAGCCCCACAAACCTTTTTTCAGAAGTTAAACCATCAAGACAGTTGTAGCAGTGTACTGTTGTAGAAATGGTAGATGGTATACCACTGTGCTCAGGAATGAATTGACATGATTGGTGGATCGTATCTTTATTTTGAATAAAGTAATGAAGATGCTTTGCGCTGTAAATCTGAAAACCCACAAAGAGCAGGTAACACGCATTTGTTCTGAGTTTGTGCGTGAAGATTAAGCACAAGGCATTAAGCATCTTCAGAAGGTTTAAGCTGTCGGGCCACATTACATTATTCACATAGATAGCCACCTCAAGGATTCATGCCAGAACTGTGCACATGAGATATTTGAACTTCAGTCAAAGGTTAATCCAAACTCCATGCATGTGGACTGGAAATTCAGGTGTGCAGTTTAAAGCTGCTGGAATGGGTCAGAACCTTTAGGTAAATCATAACACACCAAAGGCCTATTCAGTGTTTTTCTCGATGAGAGAGGAATGTGTGGAAGTAATAATAATAAAATAAAGATTCCCAAGCTGATAGCTAGTCACATAAGATGCAACATAAGCAAGGATACCTTGCTGAATTAGACTGACACCTCATTAACATTAGATTACTTTTTTCTATTAGTTTTTTTATTTCTCTCAAGTGTGATTTCTCAAGTGAAGCTGAAAAGAAAGTATTATGCCTTAGAGAAAATAATTTTTTTTCTAGTATTTTATTAGTATAAATTTAATCCATTAAACTTACTGAAATGTTGAAGTTAGCATTACCTAATTGTTCTTGGCTAGTTGTATTAGCGCTACTCCATCTGTTTCCAGCTTATCCAAAGCAAGGTCAGGGCAGGTTGGGGAGCATGCACTGGTACAGTGTGCTGCCGCACCCACCATATGGCGAAACACCTTGGGATCCTGGTTGGTGACCCCCCAGGCTGATGCACAGTCCAGTCCCACCCACCGGAAATGGCCGTCTGTCTGCCACAGCCAGGTGTTATGTGGCCTGGTCCAGCCGCTCGGGTCCTCTGCAGTGAGGATCCTGCGAGCCGGATCACCCTCAGGGAATCACACCACATGTTCGTAGTGCTGTAACTGACACTCCCTCACAGCATGGTAACAAAAAGCTGGGAACTACAGAACACACTTAAAGACACTGCTGCCAAGTCAGGGACAGCAATTCACCTAAACTGTGGGAGCAAGCTGGGGTACCCAGTGTAAACCCAAGTGAACACAGCAACAATATAATTGTATAATACATCAAGTAACCACTTCTGACTACCACATGTAGCAATTAAAAAAAGAGAAACATTGTGAAAGCGCTAATCCTAATGGCTTCAGGGCCTGCACTGGGGAAGAAAATTCATAAGAACCAGAAGAATGAAATGTCTAACAACCTTCTAGAATAATGAGTAAAAATATAAAGGAAGAATTCTGGTCCATTGCATAGAATACCACAATTTAAGCAGCCTAGAAATTGGAAAATAACATCCAGACGAACAGAAATGGTGACATTCCGCTTACATCAACTGCACTGTAAACCAAATGAGCTTCAAAAGTATGACTCCTAGTTATATCATATAGATGTATTTTGCATGTTTTTGGTTTTCTATATTACTCGTATGTCACCCAGACTAATGTTCCATCCATCCATCCATCCATCCATCCATCCATCCATCCATTATCTACCACTTCTCTGGGTCGGGTTGCAGGGCAACAGCCTAAGCAGGGAAACCCAGACTTCCCTCTCCCTGGCCACCTAATCCAGCTCTTCCGGGGGAATCCCGAGGAGTTCCCAGGCCAGCCGAGAGACATAGTCTCTCTAGCATGTCCTGGGTCGTCCCCGGGGCCTCCTCCTAGTAGGACAAGCTCGGAACACCTCACCGGGGAGGTATCCAGGAGGCATCCTGACCAGATGCCCGAGCCACCTCATCTGGCTCCTCTAAATCCGGAGGAGCAGCGGCTCTACTCTAAGTCCCCCCGAATGACTGAGCTTCTCACCCTATCTCTAAGGGAGAGCCCAGCCACCCTACAGAGGAAACTCTTTTCGGCCGCTTGTATTCGTTCTTTCGATCACTACCCACAGCTCATGACCAAAGGTGAGGGTAGGAATGTAGATCAACTGGTAAATCGAGAGCTTTGCCCTTTGGCTCAGCTCCTTCTTCACCATGACAGACCGATGCAGCGCCCGCATCACTGCCGACGCTGCACTGATCCGCCTGCTTATCTCCTGCTCTACCCTTCCCTCACTAGTGAACAAGACCCCAAGATACTTAAACTCCTCTACTTGGGGAAGGACCCCCTCCCCGACCTGGAGAGAGCACTCTACCCTTTCCCGGCTGAGGACATCCCAGCCGCTTCACACTCAGCTGCAAACTGCTCCAGTGAGAGCTGAAGGTCACGGCCTGATGAAGCCAACAGAACCACATCATCTGCAAAAAGTAGAGACCCAATCCTGAGGTCACCAAACCGGACACCCTCAATCAAAGTTATGAACAGAATCGGTGACAAAGGGCAGCCTTGGTGTAGTCCAACCCTCACCGGAAA
>JAODKM010000108.1:12169090-12195115 GCA_026780845.1 Petrocephalus sullivani | reverse complement strand
CATATGATTCATTTGACATTCAAATTCATTTCATAGCTTTTAAGAAGATTATGAAAGTGATGGCAATTTCCTGTATTTGACATGTCATCACCTATTAAGATATTCATCACCTAGTATGACATTTACTGTGGAAGTATCTGAGGTTCAGCAGTAAATACTTTTACTTTTTCTGTGACATCACACTCTGTAGTGATGTATGATTTTCCTTTTACAATATAATATTTTAAACAGTCACACTGCATTTTATATATTCAGCTGTAAATTCCAGGAATTTTGTCTCTAAGATAAAGTGTGCAAGAGGATGGATCTCAGGGAAGTTGTAAAACTTGTTCGATTTCTATGCAATGCTTTATGGACTGCTGTATGTATAACAGGTGACAGGTGATGACAGGACATCTAACATCTGTGTGCACTGCTGTCAACAGAAACTCATTGGAACCATAAATGTGTGATTAAAGATTTACTAGAAGATTTCTGTTTGCCTATTTTGAAACAACATGCATATTTTCATGGCAGAAGAGTAGATATAAAAAAATAAAAGTTTGTCATCTTGGAGCTTCTGTTATTTCATTAACAATATAACAATATTATTCTTTAATTCTTTAAATTTAGCCATATGTTACAGTATTGCTTTCTCAGTTTATTTTAAAAGAAATATACCAGTACAACTACTTTCCAGAGGTGGTTTTCCCAAAAGCATGAGCCATGCACCGGAAGCTGCAAACGGGAGCTTTTGGGGAACGCGCCCCGGGGGGAGAGGTCATAACGGCAGTCGTGCCTTTCTTCTTCACTGTGGCATGTTTGGGTTCGCTGTGTTTTTCGCTGTTTTTCTTTTTTTTTCCCCTCTTGAAGCCAGCAGCAATCTGCGTTTGATATTTGCCGATGACATCATCACCAGAGTGATGGGTCTCGGGCTGGTCCCCCCATGACCAGAAATTATTTACAGCTTGCCGCCGTCCGCCCCTTTCATCCGCTGCCACGGCAGAACTTCCCAGAGCACCTGCGCATCTGACACCGAGGCGGAATCCCGACTCGCCCGCTCGCCGACATCGGGATGTTGTTATTCTCACGACTCCCATTCGTGGACGTCATTCGTCAGGATGACACATGACATGTGTGCTGTGCCTGCATGTGTGCGAGGAATTATCTAACCTCCGTGTGAAAAGGAAGTGTAACACTCCATCTCATTTTTTCCAAGGAATGTACACCTGCTGTATCTGAGGCTGTATTTTTAAGGCTGCTTATGATGTTCAGACCCTGAAAAAAGGCTCTTAGAAGCTGCAAGGTTTTTTGTGTCATTTACACAATGAAGTACCATATTTTGAATTGCTTTACATTATTAAAGTTATTTCACTGACTGTAAAAAGGGTCGGGGCTTTTTAATTAGTTTAGGTAATTAGTTATTGTCTAATGCAACATAATGAGTTGCATATAAATGAGTTTACTGATGCTTGTTCACTATTTCTGGAGAGAGAGGATGGAGTGTGCCCAGGATTCGGATGGTTGTGGATCTGCCCGACTGCAGAGGTGCAATGAACGCGCCAAGAATAATACATGTGTGGCAGTGGGGTAATTACTGTGATATCAATCACAAAACACTGCAACAAAGAGGCAAAAAGCCGAATTTGCCCAAAGTTGAAAGGAAGAGTAAGTAATGGATATTCTGGTATGTAAACTGAACTGGACCACCACGATGCTGATGTTTGCAGATGTGTCTTGGCTACACATGTTGCAAGTGGACATGCACCAGCAGAGCAGATGGCCCCAAAAGCCAGAAGCTCCCAGCGCCTGATCAGATTTGCATCGAATTAGAAACACGCAAAAAGCTTCCTTTCAGTTAACCCACAGCCCAGTTTCGTGCATTCAGAGCTTCAAATTCATTAATCATTCTCCAGAATATGGACACAGTCTGGTTCACACTAAGTAGGTGCACAACTTGTGTACAATAAAATCAGCTGCTGTTTGAACTGTTTATAAGGTACCTTTAGAAATATCCAGAGTATTCATCAATAATTCTTACTGAGTCTGTAAAACGTCTGCATTAAAGCCAGTCTTGAAAATAAACCTTCTTAGTCAGGACCAGGTGCGAGAAGACAGGTTCCTTTCTCCCTGTATCTCCTGATCACTCTGTTACACACGCAGACACATTGGTTGGAGAGTAGAACCCATACAGTACACTTCCACAGGGCCAAAGCCATTCATTCCTGCTCATGGGCTCTGGAGGGATAACCGAAGCTCTTTCCATGGAATGTTCTTTGTTTCATCAGTGCACTTAGCTTATAAGTGATGTATCACACCTGAATCAATAACATAAAATCTTTCTTGTGTTGAAGGCCATGGTGAGGCCACTGGTAACCTTTTTCTTTCTTCAGGAATTTCCTTTCTTTAGGAATATACCCCAGACACCCACACTCTACATTCAACTTATACTGTAGTGTCTGCTTGCATGGCTAAATGTACAAAATTCAAGGCATATTTTAATCTTGCCGTAATACACAATAAACAGGTGTTCACGGGCTTTGCCAAATACGGGGATAAATTGAAGGAGATTTTTGGCACAGTATGGTACGAAACTGATATTTTAAGATGTCATGTGATATTAATAAAAACTCGGTATTTGTAGGGTTCAGTTAATCTTCTGATCTGACAAAGTAAAGTAATGTGGCTGTAAATCACACATGATTGGTAGTAAGCCCAAATCTGTGTAAATATGTCTGAATGTATGATCATTGCATAAATATTGGCAGATTCACTTCTATATGTAGCATGTAAAATGTACTTTAAGGTCACATAACATCATTGGGAAAATGCACTCTGTACGTTCGCTGTGGTCGGTGAGTATGTTTTAATAAGTTGGATAAGTTTTAAAGTTGGATATTGTATTTGATTTCTAATAATATTTCTAATTTAAAGTGAAAAAAAAGTTTTATTGTGAGCATTTAAAAGTGTAATATAATATTATTTCATAGACTGAATGCTTTGTTGCTTTCAGTATATAATGGTATTGATTTCTTGTAGCATATTAAACATTTTTTACATTTGATCTTGACTGTACAGTGATTGTTGTTAAAGTGTTTCACCCACCAGGAATTGGGGGGTTATATAAAAAAATACTATTTCTGTAAGTACTTGGGTTTTTAAAGGATGGAAAGCCTGCTAGGAACAATGATGTCTCTGTCAAAATAGGATTGTGAAACTGATCTGATTACCAGTCAGAGCTAACTTGAGACCAGATGTAGCATCCTTCTTTAGCGTACCACTAGTAGTCCAAAAGAACTTATTTTCTTTTGGCTGAAAAAAAACTGTTGCGTTTATTATGATAATCAAATTTTCAATATTTTGTTTTAACATGTTCAAAGATGTCATAATCAGGGAATACTAAACAGCAGTAATGTTGTAAATACAAAATAAGACAAATGTCAACTTAAGAAATTGTTTAATGCTCATTTAATATTTAATTTAGTATTGGATGGCCATTGATCTAAGGCTCTTGAATGTAAGCCATGCATGTCAGTTGCTGCCTTCTTTGTTTAAAATTTAGTTTAGATTTTCCATCCACAACTTTATACCTCTGCAAAATGTTAGCCTGTTCAGTCTCGACGGTGAATTCTTAAGCACAGCATTGTCTGTTCCAATTGCTGATTGTACTGTAAACAATAGAAAGATAACTTGTAATTTTGTTCAAGGCAGAAGTTTTATTGGAAAAAGGAAACATTGTTTTTCACAAATACTGCAGTGGACATAACTTTGGATTCAAATTCTTGGATTCAGATCCTTCTGAGGATCATGTCCTTAGTGCAGTTTTTCCCAATCCAGTCCTCGGGGACATGCAGTTGGACCATGTTTTTGCTCCCTCTGAGCTCCCTGTCTGGCTGGGTTCAAAACTGTGTACTGTCTGTGGGTCCCTGAGGACCACATTGGGAAACCATGCCTTAGTGTATTAAAAAAGCTTGCATGTTTAACTATCCATAGTGCTATGTTGTCTGGAGCTTCAGCTCCTGGTAGGTTCTCCATTAGCTAACAGGTTTGTGGGAAGAAGCCAACAGAGATCTCCCTTGAAAGACACCCAGAAGACCCAGCATACCCTGCTCAGAATAGGGATACCGAGACCCACCCCTAGAGTCAGGCCTGGGGGTGGTGTTTGCTGGCGAGTGCCTGGTGGCCAGGCCACCCACGTCAGCCAGCCAGTCTCAGCCCTTGCGGGATCAACACCTGCAAGATGAAAGGTGGAGGTCAGGTGCAGTGCCATTTAGGTGGCAGGCAAGAGGGGGAAGGACCCAGACAGCTTAAACTTCGGCAACGGACACCGGCTTTGGGAATGTGGAATGTTGCCTCTCTGATGGAGAAGGAGCCTGAGATAGTGTGGGAAATAGAAAGGTATTGGCCATATATAGTTATCCTTACCTCCATGCACAGTGTGGGCTCCCATATCTCCTATACTGGAGTTTCCCATTGTGAAAGACTTCAGCTGGGTATAAAAATACTCAATTTTTTTTGGATGGATATTTTTTATAATGCAACAGTTCGCTTCTTTGCCACTACAAGTTGGCTGTTGTTTGTGTGTATGTACCAAACAGTAGTTCAGAATACCCAACCTTGCTAGAGAGAGTGGTTGAGGTGCTTGAAAAAGTCCTGCCAATGGACCAGGACATATTGCTGAAGTTTCTGTGTGAGATGAATTTAAATAAGGCCACCAAAAAAAACACTATCCCACATGCTGAGTGAAGGTAGAGACATTGAGTCTGAATGGACTATGATCAGGGTCTTAGTCGTTGAAGAGACCGCAATGACCATAGAACCCTATGGTTTACACCTCTGATCAGGGAAGTCATTGCTTTCTTGGAGTTCTCCTGTGACAACAGCACCAACAGGACAGAAATGTTGCAGCGAAAGCATTGCTGAGGGCAAAAGCTTGTGCATGACAAGAGTTTGGAGACGCCTCAGAGGGAGACTAAATTAGTAGGCACCAAGAAGCAAACTGTTTGGCACCTCAGGAGGGAGAGATGGGTCCTTGCCTAGGTTGTATTCAGCGAAAATGAGTATCTGCTGACCAGGTCTGGGGATATTGCGGAGAGAACACTTTGAGGACGTCATTAATCCCATGGATATTAAGAGGCATAATTGAAAAGTCAACCACTGCAACTGAAGTCACAATGGAGGTGGAAGTCACCTCTGTGCATGTAGTAAGAGTGGTATTGCTAGAATCTCCAACAGGCACTTGAAGGATATGATGCGTAATGTGAAACAGCATGGATGAGACACATCGCCTCCAAATCTATGGCTATGGTACTCCCATAAAAAAGAGTGATTTGGCCCATTCAGGGGAGGGCCAGAGAGTATTCCCTTAGTGAAGGAGTTTACCTTGGGTAATGGTAATAAGTAATGTGACAGTAACCAGTAGATTAGTTGGGTTACTTCAGTTTTGGTGGTTAAGTGGGAGCTAAGTTGCAAGACAAGGATTCCATGTTCCAGTCTGTTTCTGTGGTCGTGTGCTGTGGGTAATGACCAAAAGTACAAGGGTGCAAGTATAAGCAGCCAAAATGAGTTTTTTTCTGTGAGATTTCTGTACTCACTCTTCATAACAGGATGAGGAGTTCAAAGATCCAGAGGGACCTCAAGATTGAGACGGGTAAACTGATGTAATTTGAGTATCTTATAAAGATGCCACCTGGGCGGATCCTGAGGGAGCTGTTCTGGGCATATCCCACTAGGCAAAGGTCCCAAGAAAGACCCAAAATATGTTGGAGGCATTATATATTCCAGCTGGCTTGGGAATGATCAGAGATCCCCTAGAAGAAGCGGTAGTCTGTGGCTATGGGAACAGAGGTCTGGTCTGCCACCATGACCCTTGTCGGAAAAAGTGCTGGGAGGATAAGGTTATATGAGATAGGATAAACAAACAAACAGAATTCAAACCCTTGTTAAATAAACAAACTGGGCATACGTCTGAGAGCACATTTATCTTAAAAAGGAGGGCATTTTAAATGTGTTTTTTTTTCTACATTATACTGGCATCACTGGTTTGGTGAAAGACTGGAGCTTCCAAGAGATATCGGAACACAAAGAGTTGGTTTTATTGATACATTTTTGGGAGTACATAGTTTTTGTTAGCTCATACCTCAGTAAAAAACACACACATACAAGAGACTACTAAATGTGCATGGGACATAACATGCATGTCTTTTTTGGTTTCCATAATTAAACTCCAATATGTTATGCTAGCACAGTAACACATGCTGATATGAAAGTATGCTGAAGAAAATTTAAAGCATGTGATTTTTACGCTATTCCTAGTAGAAACTATGCCTAACCGAAATGATGGGTTTCATGGCAAGCTGAAGAAGAACTTCCCAGTAGACCAGCAGGCCAACAAAAACACAATCATGTTTGAACACCTTTTCCCACTGGAAGCATAAACATAAGTTTAATCGGGATCTTAAAACAAATGATTTCTCTGAGGTTCATGGTGGGCATTTATCTTTACAGTCCGGTCACACTGACTTATGTCATCCCCTTTGAACTGTAATTCAAGGTTCTAATGTGGCAAAAGGCATATCAGTTCTTCAAAGCTTCTGCTGATAACACAATCCAGAGTCTGTGATACAGTTCTACAAACCATTGTTGTGACTCTTCCTCTGAGAGCTGCATTCGATATCTCCTTTTTTGTGAAAATGGATAGCCGATCATTTTCCAGTGTCACAAACATTTTAGTCCATGTAACAAGGCACTGTGAAAAGGCAGAAGTGTCTGTAAAGTAGCCCTGTGAAATACAGGGACAACAATATTTGACTTGGACAGATTCCCGGTGATGTGGCTGTTGATCTCAGAAACACCCTTTCTGGCAGGTGTCATGAGGAATTTCTTCAGCTAGAATAATAATAATATAGCATGTTGACACATTGGGACTAGCATGATGGTAAGATTACTTGTAACACTTTTAACAACAAGTGCAGAAAAACTTTTTTAAAAAACTAATATCTGAATGAAAAACTGTCAATTTGTTTTATAGCATTTTTATTTCTAAAATTTTATATAAAAAAATGCAAATCTGGAATTTAAACAGGAAAGAATTATTTAACGAAAATCATTCATTTAACACCTCAGCAAGCTCACCACTGAAAACTTTAGATTTTAAAGATTTACAATGTGTGATATCCATTTGCTTTCTATTTGCATATCTTGGTCAGGGCTGCAGAGGGCCTATAGCCTGTCTCAGGCAGCATTGAGCACAAGGCGGGGGTACGCTTAGGATAGGATGCCAGTCCATCACAGGCCACAAGCCCAAACACACTCATTATATTATGTAAATCATATACTAAACGCAATTTCGGGATATTTCTAGTAGTCAAACTGAATGTCTTTGGACTGCATGAGGAAACCACAGTACCCAGAGGAAACATGCAAACTTCACTCACCCAGAAGAGAGGTGGTACTCGAACCGGCAGCACTGGAGGTGTGAGGCCGCAGTGGTACCCTAATGCCTCTCAGCCTATAAAAAATAATTATAAAAACAGGTATCAACATAATACTTATATTTCTGTTATGCCAGCTCAAAATTTCACAGATATAGCAAGAAAATGTTTAAACTGTCAATTGCATAAAACGTAAATTTGAACTCTTACTTCCGGATAGAATTCTGCAGAGACTTGCTGGTGTCATGTTTGCATGAAAATGATGAACGCTGTTAAAAATTTACAACAAACTTATTTTGGAAATGTATATATTGCCCTGCGACACATCAAGCTGCACTTACTCAAACTGGCCCCAGAGCTGCTCGCTTCAGGTTTGCGAATCATAAACTGTTCATTAAAAAGGCCCTCCAAGTGAATTTACGATAATGGGTTGTAAACCAACTGTCAAATTACAGGGAGTGACGGAACTCTGTTTCGTATCCTGGCGCACTGGTCACTGCATTTCTCAGCTTTTACTGGCAGCACATGCAATATGCTTGGTAACGATTTCTGCTTCTCTTAACCTCAGCTTTACCACTTATTCCAGCTTCCCGTTCAACACATTTTCTTCCAATTAATTTGCAGTAGTTTATAGTTTCATTTACTCTCTAATGGCTTCCAAATGTCTGTTAAACAATAGTGTACACATGCTTGTAACTCCTCAAATATCATATGTAAAGCTAAATATGTCTATTCATTCTATTATTCGTTTACTACACAGGTGACCTGGCATCTATGACTTCCAAATAATATATAATACTGTATATAATAAAAATCAATAGTATATAACTCCATAGGCATATATTTGGGCATGGACAGGAGGAAGATACCCTTACCAATACTGTGTGAGTACCATGTGTGTTTAGGGAATGGAGGGCTCCTACCAATACTGAAACCAAACCTACACTTGGTGTGCTCCTAGCAATGGACAGGAATCACAATGGTTTACTACTGTCTTATGACCTCTGTCTGCAAGATGATGATAAAAGCATTGCTCACGCAGAAAGTGACCAAAAGGACTCAAATTAAACAAGAAAAGGCAAACTGTCTTCCTGAATGCAGCCTGTATGCATAATATGCCAATAGATGAATGCATATTTGAATGCACATTTTACCATTACTGAAATGTATGAGGTTGCCACAGCTGTTAGAACAGCCCCATGGCACCACCGAGTAGTGAAATGTCTTTTTGTTGGACCCATTACATTGTTTTAGGTACAATTTTCAGTTTCTGTTTTAAATTTTCAAAAGCATCATGTGGGAGGCTGTTAGTTGTGGATGATAAAGAGACATAATATCAGAAATTTTTGACAAATTAGTGGGATTCTAATGTATTTTATTGTAGGCAAATAGATTAATAATTGTTTCATTTTTCAATTCTTTCCAAAATTTATCTCAAATCTAATAAAAATGCAAAGTGAAGCATAAATATGTGCCTTTCTTGTATTCCTTGCATTTTAATCATTTTAATTTTGAGCAAAAGGCACAAGAAAATACTGTTCATTATTCTGAATTTGTCCGGAAGTGGGCAAACATATCAAAGTGAGCATCAAAGTTCTAAATATTATAAATCATTTAGCGCCCCCTAAAGGGTTGGCGACCACAACTAAAAAAACCTGTGAATGTGTTAATTAACAGTTTAAGTGATTGTTTAATTTTATCTTTTGAAAACACATATCTTTTGATTACTGAAGTTTCCTGGAGACACAATTGGTCTCACGTTCACCCGTGAATCTGTCAGTACTATAATTCGAGCGTAAGCAAAATCGAATGGGTGGCTTTTAAAAACAAAACTGTACCGTATCTTAATATTAACAAATTTAGCAATCTGAAGAAAAGGTCTGATTGTTATGGAATGCTATTTTCTACAGTAGCCTACAAAGGCTGTCAGTACGACACAAGGAAACAAATGGAAGTAGTTAAACTGTAATGCTTTAAACAGTGACATCCAAAGGGGGCAGTGTTCAAAGCATTAAATCTTAATGTTTGATCTCCATCATAAAGTATCTTGACCTATTATGTGCTGTGTTTCCACGCAGCCCGATGCCAAACTCGAGAGAAGGGTGGGAAACCTGTACAAAGGAAGCTATCATTACTACGTCTTCCAGAAAGAGCAGGAAACAGCCATACATGTGTACATTTCGACTGGATCTGACAAACATTTCTGTGCATTTTATGTTTCCCTTGAAGCTGTCTAATATGGTTCACTTTGCACTAATTTCTAAGGGAGGGTCCAGCAAAGAGGAAGAGATTCCTTATCAAAACAAAGATGGATAATTGGTGTTTCCTTTTTTCTGCTGCTGATAAAGTTGTAACTACTCTGAACTAGGCAAACTTCATATATTTTTTCATGTTACTACTTCTTAGGATTTATGTTCATCTTTTGCTGGCACATGACAGGTGTTTGCCATTTTCTCATCACAACCATAATTTCATAATAAGAAAATTAATACTAATAAATACTTGGAACAAAGCAAATAGTTGGTGAATGCCTTCAGGCTAAGGTTCAATTGAAACAAGTCAGCTGATCGCGTGCTCAAACATGTATTAAAGAGAGTGCACTACTTTCTAACAGAGAAGACACAAGCGCTATGAGTTCAATTTTCACCATTCATTCACTCGTCCTGATACTTTTCAGCTCCACAATCCAACTAAGTACTAACTACAGAACAGCCACTTGTCATTTAAAATGATTTGCATTCTTTGTCAGCTTTCAGTGTTAGTGTTATCTTTTCAGTGCCAACAAAAGGGGTTTCAAGGTTTCTGTTAAAAGGCAGAAATGCCTTATAATTTCAAGTAGGCTTCTTTCAGGTCAAAAGAATTAACCTTGTATGTGTGCGCAGTTAAAGTGGGATAAGAGCCTTGCAGAAAGCACGATATTCAGGATTTTCAAGCCTTGTTTTAGGTTATTCATTGCTACAAATGAACCATTTTACAAGGTCGTTCTTTTGTATAAGTAAAACACTCAAGAACTACCGTGAAACTTGGGTTACTGTGAATGGGTACATGTCAACGTGTCAGATCCGAAAGGTGAAATATTTATTCGACTGTGCTGATACTGAGCCTTACAAAAGCAATAGGCACAAGCAATCAATTAAATAATATTCTTTATAATAACAAAATGGAAAAGGAGTCTATGTAAAATATGCCTTCTTAAATCCTGGACCAGAAGTTGGTTATGTTAAAGCCCATATACTAAAAAGCAATAAGCTACTTCCTGCTCTATCGTGAACACAGGCCATATTTTTGTGTTACTTTATATAGTACTTCAAAGGTCTAATCATGACGTTTTCTGTGCAGTGTTTATTTTTGCCAGTATAACCCTTAATGATCAAACTAAGAGTAAGGCTTTCAGTGGTCTTTAATTTGTTACATAGTTTTCGACCACTTGAATTACTGTCTTTACTTAGCTTCTCTTAAAATAATACCACATTTGCAAACACTGAGCAATTTCCATTCACATACGGACTTCTGTTTTTCTTTTCGTCAGAAATAATTTATGAAGATCTGTAAACTGCAGAGTGACTGAGTGGCACATTTAACACATATGGAGCTGCCGTGATTAAAATTACAAATGAGAAGGACTCGGTAGAGTGATGCAGAAATAATGCGCATTGGCAGGAAGATTTTAGAGGATGTGGGCGTTTTCTGTTCCACTGAACAAAGCTGCAGTATCCCTTGGAATTGCTTAACACAGGACCAGATATGATTAAAATCACGAGACAGTGTTATTGGGGCATTTCTTTATATTATCGTCTAATGGTACAACGGGAAATTTATAAAATAAAAGTAAACCAAGGAATTGTCTTTTTTTGATTTACACGTGAGTATCCTTGTGTGGGGTGATCATGTTCAGCCACCTGCACGAAATGTGTGGGGGTTGGGGGCAGTCACACCTGAGCGGAGGTCAGAGATTTGCCCAGGTGTGCTTATTTAAGGACCTTTCTTTTCTTTAGCTGCTGCCCGCAACTTGGCCGTATGTCTGAGTGAGAGAACCACAATAACAATGAAACTGAAGAAACGGCCAAAGCAAGAAAATTCAGTCAGTTTTTACCCGCAGTGTTTGACTTTTTTTTCTGTAGTTGCAGAAAATGAACATTATTAAGAAATATCAAGAATTGTATTGTATTCAATTTACATGCTTAGCATTTTTATCCAGAACCAGGTGTCAAAGAGAATTGCATTTTACTTATTGACAAGGAAGGATTATAGAAGTATTCAGATCTTTTAAGAGAACACAACATGAGGTCACATTCCAAAAGTTACCATGTTTTGCACATTGATAGGACAAAAACAAACAAAAACTAATTTTAATTTTCATTAAGAAACTAACAATTGCAATGGGATGTCAAAATTCTATTTATTCAGTCATCTTACAATCATTTATCCTGGTCAGGGTTGCATGGTTGAATCATTAGCAAATCATGCTTTATACAATATAATACAATAATATCTTTTGTTCCAAACTATTGCTACATTTGACATGGTAAACAATCATTAATTTAGCAATGGTTAATGATCTGGAGGTATATTTATACCAAGACCCAATCAAGAAGATTCCAGTGCCAGTAAAATGAAGTAATTTCCCTCTCAAATGTACAGTCTGTCTGCATGCAATATAACAAAGTAGTATACACTTTTTTATAAATTTCTATACATCTAAAGCCAGAGACATGAAAAATATAAGAAAATCTTTTATTACTGTTTAAGTGCATTTTATGAATTATTGTACGGCAAAAATGTTTAATTCTTGTTTAATGTTTAATTCTTTACACCCCTACATTCAAGAAAAACAATTTTCCACTTGCTCTACATTTCCAGTTAAAGATCAAGTAAAGAGTATATAAATGGTATATTTTCCACACTATACAGATAAGTGCCTTGCAAACACTGATATGGATTAGACAGTTTCAGCAGTACAGTCCTGTTATATCCAGTTCCTCAGGATCCATTAAGTTTTGTTTTTATTTTCGTTGCTGTGCTGGGAACCAACTGGTAGCGGTGTGTATCTCAGCAGGTTAGGGCCAGGGGATTGTGGGTTTACATACTGTGGCTGGCAGAGTAATAATATAGCCGCTGGGCCCTTGAGCGAGGCCATTAACCCTGACTGCTCCAGGGGGGCCTGGATGCCGGCCGACCCCAGGTGCCCCAAAACTTGCACTCACCTGGATATTCACGTGTGTCTGTGCCTCTCATGGGGAGCCAGGTGGGATATGTGAAAGCTACCCAATTTCCCCACGGCAATGAATAGTATCACTACTCATAACAGCTCGAATGTTGATGCTTTATTAGGTGTGACAAGTAGCAAGTGGATAACTGCAGCTCTTTATATCTGAGTACAAAAAATATGCTTTTATTCCAATAAAACACAAATAAAACCAAATTGAAATTAATATAAATTTTATCTAATTTACATTACATTTAATATAAAATAATTAATGTTCAACTTTACTGCTCGACTAGACACTAAGGTTTGAAATAAAATATACACTGTACATAGATGGTGAAAGACATACTGTAATTTGTGTTCTATGTATTTCAATGTATTTCAATGTAGGAAAGTTTTGGGGTTATTTAAATGACAGGTTAATGTAGAGGTTAAAGTAAACAAGAGCAAAAACCGGAGCGAATGCCCTTCCCTCAAATCCGCTGGGAGACTTCAGCAGCCACACATTCTGTGTGTGTGTGTGTGTGTGTGTGTGTGTGCGCATGTGTGTGTGCATCTGCATGCATATGTGCATGCATAGGTCCCTGTGTGTGTTTCTGCGTGTGTGTGTGCATTTGCGTGCAAAATTGTCCCTGTCAATGCAATGTCATGGCAGACAGAGTTGATCAAGGGGGCTTTTCTTTGATATTTAATCCAAAACAACAGATTAAGTATCGCGATGATAAGTTATAACAAATATTATGATGACATAAGAACAGTCATACTGTGTTATATAGATGCATTTGCTTGGAAAATAGCATCTCCAAAAATAGCAGTTTCCTATAGACAGTTACCTCAAAAACACAGCTGCTGGAAAAACACACAAACGCACACTCAAGCCAGGCCCACATCCACCACAGCACTGGCTCCGTCCGCTAAAGAAGTTATTTCTTGTCACAGAAAATCCATGTTCCTTTTATCAGAAGGAACCTCATCTGGGGCCCTTTATTAAATCAGCCAAAAAAGGATATAGCTAAAAAGACTCTGTTTTGCCTCGTTTGTTATATAGATTGTCACGGAAATGTTGTAGACTTAACTATTGTGGGAAATGAAACATGAAAGAAAACGGTCACATTAAGATTTTAAGATAATCATTACATTTTCTACCGTACAATTTAACGTAATATGTAGCCAGCAATAATATCATGGATGTCAAAAGGGTGTTTTAAAAAACAGTAATAATTATAACCTATCCGTCAATATCCCAAGCAGCACAGGGTGCAGGGCTGGGGTGCGCCCAGAAAGGGATGCTTTTCGATCACTGGGAACACACATCCAGATAGTCATATATACATTGTACCCTAAGGGCAATTTGAAGATGCCAGAATATGAGGCGACAGTGCTAACCACCGCACCACCATGCCGCCCCCAAAGCTAAACTAATTCATGAGAAATATAGAGTAGCCATTCTATGGTTTGGATTTCGAAATGGGTGCCTGTGATACGTTTTCCTAAGCTTACAGCACTATCTTTAATTTAATTTGTTAGAGTGGATTAGTTAAACCTCAATAAAAGCTTGATAATGTACTTAAAAGGTATTTGTGCTAGCAACGATCCATCACAGAACTGCATTTCATTATGTGGTGGCTTAGGAAGTCTCTGGATTTTGTGTGTTTGGCAAAGACTCATCTGCGTGTTCATGCGTGTTGAGGAGCTGTGTGTTCTGGGAATGATATGGGTAAAAGTCTTAATACAGCAAAACTTCTTAAAGCAGCATTTCACTAGGACTCGAGGGCTGTTTAAAGGAACAATTCAATTTGAAAAAAAAAATGAAAAAGGAGGACTTATCTTGATGACTTTTGATAAAAATGCTGGCCTATTATGCCTCATTTCAGCCCAACATACAACATTTCCATTCCAAGACAGCAATGAAAACTTCAAAGTCGCTTTTTAATCATTGAATTTTTGTTTTAGATTTTCCTTAAAGACACCATAGAAATGATATTTAGCCAAGCAGGACTGCAAAATTTTAATGCATTTATTTCTTGTTGTGTACATAATGGTGGCATATCACCCATTAATCTTTCATGAACATAATACCAGTTGTTTATTACTATTACTATGATTTTATTTGATTTTTAATTTTATTTCAGTATTTTACTAATTTATATTGCTGAATACTTATTGAAGTCATTTATTCAAGTTTACTGCAAGTATTCAAGTTCAATGGTACAACATTATATCTCCCATTAGACTTACACTAAGAAATTGATTATTTTTTTAAAATACCTCGAAATCCATGAAAAGTGAATTAGCAGGACAATTCATGGTAAAATATCTTTAGGTGGAGATTTCATTTTGTGGAAGTGACAGATGACCTCACAGCTGACTATAACAAAGCTATCTGATTAATGGAGTTCTTAGGCGTTTGTGGTGATGATGGCTCAGCTCACCCAAGAAGTCATTTAATGTTTTAGCATTACATGTGTTTGTACATGGTGCAAAAAAATGCGTATGAACTAAAAACTGACCAAGATGAAAGCTTATATAGCATTGACTTTAATCAAATAACACAATTTCAAATAAATCATATAATAACTGTGATTTCAGAGTATTGTGCAGGCTAGTACATTATAATAATTTCTATTTATTGAAGTGGCATTTTGGTTGACTTAGAAAGATCAGAATACATGCAAATATTTTATGCCAGAAACTGAACTCCACCCTACAGAGTAATCCACACTTTGTTTAGTTTCTGGTTGGCGATTTGAAAACAAACAGAAACGGCATCGGCGTAACTGCGAGAGATAAGATGCTCAGCATCCTCTGAGCAGGAACGTGTTTGTGACCCGCTGCGGACTTTCACGTCCAGGCCAACCGCAGATGCTGGATCAGCGTTGAATTTGGCGTGGCAGGCTTGCAAGCCATGCGACCGCAACTCCCGAATCTGGGAAAGAAAGAAAAAAAGAAAAGGAAAAAAAATGATAGGCCTTTCTTTTTAGCTGTCGCTCTCTTGGGGACAAAATGGTCGCATTGTTAAGTCATAGCAGAACTCAGCTAAAACGCTGCAGTTCTGGCTCATGGGATTAGAAAAGATTTAAAGACCTATATGGAGGAGAGGATAAGTAAATGAAAGAAAGGCGAGATTACGAGGCCAGGTCTTACCCCCAGCTGTTGCTCCCCACAGGTTGGTGAAGGCGACTCGAGGCCCCTGTTGGTCTGAGTGAGAAACGGGAAGTTGACATAATCCAATTAGTCAGTGGTTACTGGATGTCTCGCTGCCATCACTGAAAGACTGAAAACTCACCCATTGCCCAGCTGTTATTGCCAAATACTGAAAGTATTTCCTTATGCAGATAGCATTTTATATCTACAGTAAAACGGAATGCATAAATTAAGGTTCACCTTAAAAAAATGGTTAAGTGATATGTGTGCTGAATAAATGACCTCATCTGCATGTAGAGCCAGTATATTATTCATTACCCACTTATGCAGTGATGACCTCATCTGTATGTAGAGTCTGCAAGTTATACATTACCTGGTGATGCAGTGATGTTATTTAGTGTGAAAAGCAACACCTTTTTTTCCGGATTTTATGAAAAAGGCGGTACAAGACTCTTAAATGTTTACAGAATATTTACACTTTTGCGTAACTTTTAATTAAATGAAAAATGAAATGGTTTATTGTTCATGTATGAGATGCAAGTAAATTCAAACACACAAGTGGTTAATGATAAAGAGAAGTCATGTATGTAGTGAATGAAAAATGATACTCGATCAGTAGAATTTGTCAAGTTAATACCAGTCTAAGAAATGCCTTGGAATAAGGGAACAACAGAAATGAATATATTCTTGATTGACATTATTTTAACCCCGAAAAGCATGTCACCATTGCATTAATCGGTGTTCACCTGATATGATGAAATGTGATGTGCTGAGGTGTGGGTGGAGTACTGATCGCTTTATGACTAGCCAAACAGATATTATACTATATGCTGGCTTGCTTATGCGGGTGATGAGCTGTGCCCAAGCATGCTTTCAGAAGAGACGTGGCCCTGCTGTGTTTATGGAAGTGATTCCCCCCTGGTTTAACTGCCTGAAAATTCTGGACCTGCCTTGGGACATAGAAGAGGTGATATGGGTTCTTTATTTGTTCAGATTTTCACCGCATTTGGTGAACAATCAGAGTGAAATCTATGCACATTTCCGTTTTATACATTTCAGCATGGTATTCAAAAATTTATCAGTAACAGTTAGCAATATATAAAATTTTAATTTAGAATTCAAATTTTTTTTATGTTAGGTGACATTACTCAAGGTATAGTGATATTGTTAAAACAAAAAATTATTTAAATTTTGGACCACAAAAAATGACCATGAGATGATATATATGAAAAGTGATCTTTGTTGGATACATGCATGGATGTTAGCTATCTAGTGTTATTTGTATGAACCTATAATAAACTTTTATAAATGTTTATCTACATTTTTATGTTATATTTATATCATATCAGCTATAATTTATCTGTCTTTTCATTTTAGTTGCTTAATTGCTTTTAATGCTCTTGTATGCATGACCATTCATTGTCTTTACTTCTGTACTGTTGTTAGACAAGTTAAAACAGCACAGATTCCAAAAAAAAAAATGAATTCATTCCGGAAATCAAATCCAGTTATGGTTGCAATGGTAGCAAAACAAAGTGATCATGCGAAATAAATATTTTATCAGCACTAATATTTAAAAATTCTAATTTATCAACAAAATACCGTAGTTGTCACAATGTGCGAGATAGAGGATTCAAGGAGCAGGTGTTGGCCGAATCAAAATGGGGTTTTATGTGATGAAACAGAAGCAGGGAAACAAAGAGGGGTCAAATGGGAAGGGAAGTATGGGGAAGGATACAGGCAGAAGGAAGGAGAGACAGTAAAAACTAGACCTGGATGACGAGCCAGATAGATACTTAAATACTGAAACTAACGAGGGGCAACAAGAAACAAGCATGGCTCAAGAGGGTAGTGGCTCATGAGCGCTGTGAGGACGGGCTCTGGAGGCCCCGGGGGTTTGGGACAAGCGACTGCCCCTTCCAGGCTGGGCTCTGGAGGCTCAGGATGGGGGGTAGCCCCTTCCAGGCTGGGCTCTGGAGGCTCAGGACGGGGGGGTAGCCCTTTTTCGGCACTTGCTGCTTGGGGTTTGCTGAGAAGGGAGCTGTGGTAGGTTGCGGAGAGCTGGCGGGCTGAGCTTCAGTGAGCTGTGGAGAGCCTTTGGGGAGGGATCACGTGAGTCACATGGGGACAGCAAGCAAGATGGCGGCTCTTTCAGTTAACGGCGGTTCATCCACAGGTTAAAACGTGTTAATTTGGTAAATAAGTGGTTCATATTTAGTGATAATAGGTGCTTGATTACTTCAATTATAGTTACGTATTGCCCTAAAGTGGTGAGAAGTAATTTAAAGCAGTATGTTGATGTCAAAGTTTTTTTGCCAGTACTGGTCGTATGGCTCCCAGGAAAAGCCGAGTATGAAGTCAGCTGAGAGTTTTGATAAGATGTTTCTTGAAATTAGCAAGATAAATGCTACACTGCAGAATGCTGTGACAGATGTCAGAAAGAAACAATCACTGAGCTAAAGATGCCAGTGGCTGCCATGCAGGAGAGGCATCATGCACAAGTAGCTGCTGCAGGTCGGCATCCAGGAGGAAGACGAAGTCCTCAGTTCACAGGCAAGGAGTTTCTGGCAAGTCCCCTGGCTCTGGTGACTTGGCTAATCTCTGGATCAGGAGAACAAGGGGAATCTGGTCTGCGGGTAACAGCAGCAGGGTTACTTTGGTCTGATCATTCTATCATGATGTACGAGATGAAAAACTCAAGGGGCTTTTTTTAATAAAACGTGAGCAGCAAAACAGAATGAGCTGTGAGGGGTCAAACAGGAAGGTTAGAATGGGCAGACATGAGACGAGACATTAAAGACCAGCCTGGAGGTGATGAGACAGACAGATACTTAAATACCAAGGCTAATGAGGAGCAACAAGCAACAAACAACAAGCATAGTTCATCAGGGTCACACTTAGGAGGAGACAGGAGGATCAGGGGGTAATAATACCATTCAAATTATACGCTGTTCATCAACACATTTTGAACTAATATATAGAGCATATGAAGCACCTAAAAAAACACCTTTGATTTGCCAGGGAGCTCATAGCATTCATATATACATGCCAAAGATGTCATCAGCTGCCTGAATTCTGAACTTTCGGCATTGCTTTTGACCCACAATGCAAAAAATCAGTGGAATAAGAATTTAGTAAGTACATAAATACCTTATCATAAGTAATTTGGATAATTTCCTAATGAATAAATGGAAAGCCACAGAAAGGTAATGATAAAGGTGACATAGTATCAGCAGAAATCACACAGCTAATCAGCCGAAACACAGACCGCGAACAGGGGAAGAAAACATAAGCAGACAGCATCAAGCCGAATGTTTGCAGTTAGCATGAAAACAAGGTACAATGGCCTGATGTCCAGGAAAAAGGGACACATAGTAATTGCCTCTCAAGAACCTTTAATGTACGCTCTGAGGAAGTTAATTAAATGGGACCCTCCCTGAACATTGTCACTATAGTGTTTCCCTAGCTATTTTCATTTGGTGAAGTCAGGCTGCACCTGTACAGCTCCTCTGACACTTATCACGGCATTTGATAGCACTTTCCTTTGTCCGAGGGTCCAGATTTTTGCTACTTTTTTTTCTTCCTCATCCCAAAACAATGTCCCTCAGTCTGTTCTCCCATTTGTGCCGGGAACAATGAGTGGCCGCTGTTATTCAACCCGTGCAGAACAGTTGGAAGCCATCAGCATAAACACCCGGAGTGCAGAGCCGTAAGGGGCCATGCAGCCTCCTCCTCTTTGTCAGACCACCTGGCAATGCTGGCAGGCCCTTTGAATTGGATTAATTGAGGGAGATTATGAAAAAAACATGTTAAGACTTCTAAAAAAGACGAAGGCTAATTATAGTAGAGTTAGTTACAGTGGGGTCGGGCCATTGCTTCCAGCCTCTGGAATACGGCTACCAAGCATTCACGGCTTTATAGTGGATCTTCAAGAGATTTTATGTAGTGCGATTGGCAGACAACCTTTCATTCACACTAAAAGAAATACAAATCCCGTAGCTATCATTTTTGCAGAGGGTTATTATAGTGAAGCTCTTTAATTACAGGAATGCAAACATTTTACCAGTTTTGAATGCTCAGTTTCTACTCAGGTCTACTCAAAGTTAATTGGAATTGCGAAAAGTAGAAACCTAGAGCAGTGAAATCAGTACATACTGGTCGAACTTTAACAGAAGATGAAAATAAGAGGATTTAAGTTTTTAGGGCAATTTCTAGGGAGTGTTGCTCAGCCAAATTCTTTATGCTCTTTAACTTTTAGTGGCTGACCATGTCAACTGCTTTGGTGAAAAACAGGGGGATTTGTGCACCTATAGTGGCAAACTGAATTCTACTTTTTTCAAAAATGTGACTTTGAAATCTATTTTTGAAGAGGGAAATTTATGGTATGATTTTAGTGCAAGGTCCTGCAGGCATTTGGTGCATGCACCATGCGCTAAGTAACATAGATCACATTGTGAATGCGAGGAAAGGTGGAGTGTGATGACGCAGTGAGATTCATGGTTAGAACATGATTAATTGTCATTGCTGACACACTCAACATATATGTGACATAGCACCCAGGCAGCAGACCCCTACTCAGGGTACCTCAGTGACACCTTGCTGATCAGGGATTCAAACCAGCAACCATTTGATCACAAGTGCACACCCCTAATCATCAGGCCACCACTGCCCACTGTACCTTGGTTATCAATGAAGGTTACAGCAAGATATCCGCAGTGAGAGTGGAAGAGGAGTGGGATTAGGCTGGATCGACAAAGCAAGAAAGCAGCCAACTGTACTAATGACTGAGAGTGAGCAAGTTTCCAGATGAATCGAGAGTTGTGGCTAAAGTGGCTACGGGGGACTTGGCTGTCAAAAGCTGACAGCAAACGAAGGGCAGGCGTGGGGAAGTAAAGAAGGTGGTGGGAAGGCTGCACGGAAAGACAAGTTTGTTTCAAATTAAACGTAGAGGGATTTTCATAGGTTTTACATGCGAAGTGTAATATGAAGCAGCTGAAAGATGAAACAGCATTTACAAAAGTTTACTTGGCCTTTCTTAATTATGTGGAATTGTGATCACAATAAAAACAATTCATGATGTTTTGAAAATGTGCCTGCTAATGTTATTTTATGTTCTATTAAGACTTCAAAAGCATATGACGCCAATTCGAAAAGCATAACAAGTGTTACAATACCATAAAAATACCATAATCCTAATATACATCAGTGCATTATAATTCTGTGTATAAATAGATTAGACAAAATGAAATAATACTAAGCTTTATTTTTGCTTCTTAATCTGGGACCATTTTAACAATATAGCAATTCATTGTATATTATTAGTAGCATAGCATACTTTTTTGCAGGACAGAATTACTTTGTGGATTTTATATATCCCCTTTTAATTAAGTTACAGTATACTTATGACTAACATATTTATGTTACATTATTATTTTACCAATCATTTTACGCATTAACATACGGACCATTTTAAAATAATGTTTTGGTAAAACCATACCGTACAACTTGGGTGGAATTCAGAAAATTTACAAGAATCATCATGGCCTTGTTATTTGTACGTGTTGGGTCACGTGCAGTTGTCCTAAGCCTTTGTAGGTCTTCTGTATGTTGCAGGTGTTGGTCTCCTTTAATAATGGCAGGCTTTGCTAACACAACATTGTTTTCCTGGATGGCTTAGGGGAGAGGACTTCATCTGATTGCAAACTGCAGAGAGCAGGCCTCCGCTCCTGGTTTACTAAATAAATCCTGGGCCACAGAGGCATTCTTTAAAGAGCTCTGTCCTCGAGACCTTTGGAATACATTCAGGTTTTGTGGTTTTACTCTGAAAAAAACAGTCAAGTATATAAAATATAAATCTCCTCTTCAGCCACTAATGGAAATTCGCCAAGATCATAAGTCAGTTTACGGTCTGCCAGCTGCTTTTAGGACTTTTAAGATAATGGTGTATAAATTAAAGTTTAAGAGGCAGTATTATTTTTATGTTTTATGTTTTTTAATATACTAACACATTGGTTTCTCAGATTCCAGCAAAAACGGCAAAAAGATTTCATGATGTACTTGTTTTGATATTTAAAATCGAGCTAAAATCAAGATATATTTACGTCACTGATGCTGTTTCAGGTGTAGCTATCGGCTTTGCATAGAATTATCATTCATTAATCAGTTCAGTTGCACGTACACTTACAAGGTCATGCTTGAACATTTTATCAGTTACACTCCTGTATTTGTGCCCTTTTAGCTAAAGTAATGAAGCATACATAAGCTCCTTAGCCTAGTTTCAAGAGACAACACAACGTTAAAATTGCTGGTATTAGAATCTCTATTAACCTCCTGCAGGCTTTTGGCACCTGTCTTCAGAACACATGTGTGACAGCCTTGAATCCTGGTTCATATCAGAGCGTAGCATCACAAACCTTTTTCTGTGCTTTAAATGCTCTCCATTCTTACACCATCACTGATCTTCACTTTGCTCCTCAGACATATGACTTTGGAAGAAGTTCTATTTTGAATATGGATATCCTTCCCACAGGACATATCATTTGGAGGAATGGCCTCCGCTAACATCTGAACACACAATACTCAGTTCTTCTTTGGAAATAAATTCTTTTGCCTTTTTTGACCGAGTGACTGGTGCGAAGTTGTGTCATATCACATATTTTTATATGTGAGAAAAAATGCAAAGGAGACCCTTATTATGGCTAACACGGCTAAACCACAACAAATATGGTACATCCACTGATCTTCTAAGCACGTATCCTAGCCAGGGTCGCAGGGGGACTAGGAGGCCGTCCCAGGCTGCATAAGGCTCACACTCACCTATGGGTAATTCAGAGACACCAATTAGCCTAACTGCATGTCTTTGAACTGTGGGAGTGAACCGGAGTACCTGGGGAAACCCAGCATCTTGCACGCCCCACACACAGGGTGGGGGGAGGATTCCAGCCTCCAGCCCTGGGGGAGTGAGCTAAACATGTTACCCACTGAACCACCCGTTGAAAAGTATATATAAATAAAAGGCACTTGTTGTTTATCATATTAACATCTGGAGGTAGGTTAATTCCATACTTTAGTTTAAATTTTACTCTTTTGCTGTGATGTCATTAGAAGCCTGGAACGTTCCTGAAAAATTGCATGTGCCAGGAAACGTAGCACAGTTTTATGCAATTAATTGTTTTTTATTGTAATAATTCATACTGTTATTAGTATGTAACTATTCAACCAGAGATAATCTACTGATGACATTTAAATTTAACACACCCCATTAATATAAATATGAATTAGTGGTATTTTGGACACTAAATGCCTTTTATACAGTTTTTGAGCTGTGAATTTCTAAAGTAACTCCAGAATGAGTGACTAATTTAACATGTGACAAGTAATTGCATCTGCCACTTTTTGATTTATCCCATAATCCATGGTTTACTTGCTTTGGTCAGATTCTAGTAAATTTATAACTATAGTTCCTCTGTCCCTTCGGGTACACCACTGCACAGATGTTGACTGCTAAACTTAACTTTTCCTTCCCGCAAGTAATTTAAAACCAAAAGAATGTAGAAAATTAGCATAGGAGAGGAGCTTGAAGAAAAGATATCTCTGTATTTGTTCGCTCCAGAGTCGGAAATATATACCTTTGACTCCTTAGATTTGTGCATGTCCCACACCTGCCAAATGCTGCCCTTTCTTTCATCTCCCACCCTAACCCTGTCTGATATGTGTGTCTTTGACTCATTCCCAGCTTGTCCTGCCATTACCCTCAACTTAAAGCTTCCAGATTTATTCCAGGCAATCATCAAAATCAATATAACAGCGGGTAATTAAATATTTCATAGACTTGGGAATATGTATGGGAATACATTATTATCTGTACAGTAAATGTCTACCTCATAGGATCTGGAGACAGTGATATAACCTCTAATTTGCAATTTCAGATAGAAAAGTAATATAGTAATGTTCTGTAACCATCTGAACATTTATATGAACACAGCTGTTTCACTTTTCTCCTGATTCTTTCACACATCTGTACAACAGACCATACAGACTTACTATCAAACCGGAAACTGGCAAAAAAATATATGTATATGATGAAAACATCATCATTTACTGAAGTTTTAAAAGGCCTCTCGAATCAGAGGCGAGCCTTTTCTGATGTCAAGCTCACTGTAATTTGAAGTATGTGGGTTGTAGCCACCTATATTTGGTGTTGGTTTTGCTGGTCGCGTCTGTGAAAAGCCCAACTCCAAGAGCATTCCTCTTCTCAGCAAGAGCGCTTGGCAGCTCACTGGCACTCTGCTGCCCGTGGTTGTCTGGCCCTCACGGTTAACCTCAGGGTGTAACTCTCTTATTGGTGTTTGGATGTGGGGTCACCAAGCACCTGGCCTCCATTTATTTATTTCCATATATAAACACCAGAGCACTGTTTATAAATAAAGATGCAGATGCAGAACCCATATAAAAAAGTATGCAACCATTCACCATTTCACTGTTTTCTTGATCTTTTTAATATATTTGCATAAAATGTCAGCATGGTTAAGAATAATATTGAAAAAACAGACAATGATTTTACGAAAAGTAAATATTAAGCCACGTCCCATGTTTCTTCCATTGTTTTATTTGTTTGTTTGTTTGTTTATTACAGCTTATAAACACATATAACTAATACCCAGAAGGATGGTATAACGATAGACTACAGAAAGTGCCACTTAGTTACAGTTAATAAATAGTTATTTCATTTTCCATTCCTCTGCCTGAAAATATACCTAGCAACACAAGTTCCAATTACAAGCAAAGGGAGCATATACTTAATGTATGCCTTCATGTTTCTGAGGCAGATTCAGATCTAGCCTGGTTTGTTCAACCACGTTATAACTATGTCGGAATGTGCCAGTGCTCAATATACAGTACTTTTCCGCTAGGATATGAAGCCACCATCAGCTCTTTTAAACATTACAAAACCTGCGGGCCATTGTATCTCTGTTATAAATTTAGTAACAATGACAATGTAACCTTAAATGTCTTTTACTGGTTACATTTAAGGTAATAATAGACCTTTTCAGTGTAAGCATACACAGTTGTTGGAATGTTCACAACAGTTACGGAATGTTCTGAGAGGTTTCGCATCACAGTTCACTACACCTCCTATTTGCTGTATAAATACTGCCTATTGATACAGTGTATTCAGGTGCAGCCAAAATGGAAGAAGATTAAATGGAATTGTATATAGGAGTGCACTGATTGTCTACCCTAAGTCCTTTTGTTTGGAAGTTCTTTCTGTGAACTACTCCTACCATACCTGATGCTCTGCGAATTCATTGCCCTAAAAATCCCATCCCAAGCAAACACTGCTTCTATCAGTCTATCATTATACCTATTTTTTTTAGATAAATGGTCATACATACAAATTTGTATCAAGCAAGTTAACATTTAACAAGATCCATTCATAGGTCCACAGAGCTCCATCTGTGTACATTCCCAAAGGTATAGAGTAAGAGTGTTGAATAGATGCTTAACACATTCAATGAAAACATCTGGGGGACTCCTGACTGCAGAATGACTCAGTGAAGAAATATGTAATAAAATGTCTTCTTCCATAAGTCCACTTATGTATTGATTTGTGTACAAATGGCCTTGATGGAGAATAATGTTTGAAAACGATGGAAAACCCTTTTTTGGGTCAATTTCTTCCATTTTTCTTTAATTTAGATTGCTTGTGTTTGGTGACATTTTGATGAATTTAGTTAGTTACAGTTTTATTAAGACCTTAAGTTCACGGTCTGCTGTGGAGCTCTCGTCCCTTCTGATGTAGGTTTCTCTGTTGATTCTACTATGTACACATACGCCATTCCTGTCAGCAAACTGTGTATCAGATATCCAGAGGAAGTGTAAGACTGGTAGATCCCAAACAAGCAGCACACCTCAACACATCTGGTTTCCCACTGCTGCATCTCCTACACAAGCTTGGCTTTGTGAAGTGACTTCCAAGACAAACAAGCGAGCTCCCTTTTTCATCGAGAAAAACTCCGAAAGGAACGAAGCCTAGGGTGCCACAAAAGGCCCTCAAACATTCCTTTCAACCAGGCCGTGTTTTCATTGCCCAAACGTTTTACAGTTATTACTGATGGGCCAGGATACCTCCCATAGAAGTGCTCGCCCAAAACAAACACAGGCCAGCTGACATCCAGTGACACCTGCAGGCTCCCTGACACCGAGAGCTCACTCAAAGATAAGTGTCTAGAAAACCCAGCAGTAAAAATATGCTTTTCCTCT
>JAODKM010000108.1:12146484-12168990 GCA_026780845.1 Petrocephalus sullivani | reverse complement strand
GCGTCAGCGCTGGACGTGCTGCTGGCGGGCCACACGGGCGGGCCGTCGTCTGCCCGCGGGGGGGGGGCGGGGCGGGGGGGGGGGGTTTCACTAGAATGAAACAAGCCCTTTCCTCCACTATGCTTCATTTGCTCAAGTGATGCAGCTTTTTACTGGATCTCCACTGTTCCCTTCCGGCCTGCCTAATCTACATATCGGGTGTCACCGTGGCTGAATAGGAAGCACTGTAACCTCGCACCTCCAGGCTTCGAAACATGCTCTATGCGTGGGGTGTTTTGCATGTTCTCCCTGCGTGCATACAGGTCTCCTCCCACAGTCCAAAGACACGTGCTTAAGCGTATTAATCTCTGAATTTCCCTTAGCATTTGGTTGAATGCATGTGTGCGTGTGTATATAGGACCAAAGGACCTCACAAGTATAGCAAATGCTCAAAAAATGCGACTAGTGAGGTCATTTTTTTTCGGTCCTTACTACTTCAAATTGGTGAATGCAATCAAAAAAATAAATGCCAAATGCCAAAATTTGTTTGGTTACTTATGGTTAAGGTTAGGGCTGGGTGGGGGTTAAGGGTGTCGTGATTGGGATTAGGGTTTCTCACATATAAATGAATGGATGGTCCTCATCATAATAGGAATATAAACATATGTGTCTCACCCATCCAGGGTGTTCCCCTGCTTTTTGCCCTATGTGTTTTTAGTCTAACAACTTGACCTGGTAATGGATAAGTAGCAATAGAATATGGATAATCTCCTTATAGAGGACACCCACTGTAAAATGCATTTCCTGTTTATGTAAGTAACTACACTGAAAGATACGTCACATCTCAATTATAAATTTTAGCCAGTACTTTCAGCTTTGTGGCCCTGGATGCTGACGTTCTTCTTTTTCTTAACCATTGAACAACAAACTCGAGTCTTTTTATGGCTTGGCAAGATTAGTGACTTGAGGGCGGCTGATGTCTGCAGTTCTAGGGGTAGGATGTGAGCATTTCTTTTGAACTTGTCGTGAAGATTAAGCAGGTGACAGTAGAGCTGTGGACCAGGATACCTTTTAACCACTGTGTGGTGCGGGGTCGCAAGAGTACGCTTAGTAAACATGAAGCCCACATGAATGCTATTTTTCTTGGTATTTTTTTAAGTATTGTGGCTGGCTCAGCCCTGGCCCAGCTGTGAAAGTGATAGCATCTGTTTTAACAAATATAAAGAAATCTCCCCCTTTGAACTCTGATGTGCAGATTGTCTCATCTTTATTAGTAAGTAAAAAAAATCGCCAGTTCAAATTCCAGGTGGATCCTTTATTTTTTACAAAAAAAGTGAGTATAAAGACAGGTAGGAAATGCTATCTATTTTCAGGAGGATACCTGGTGGAAATCTCCATGGCACAGGGAGACCATGCAAGCACATTCTTAGTGTTATGAATATGAGGACTTTCAGGCGGCTCTGTGGTTTAGTAGATAGCCATATCGTCTCATGTCTTAGGCGTCAGACTATTTGGCATTTCTCTCGTTGCACAATTCAAGTGTATTATTCTGTGTGTGTGGGCTTGCATAATCACATTTAAGGACCAAAATGTCCCCAAAGTGTGGTATAACCTGAAATTTCCCTACTTTTCAGGTCCCCATTTGGATAACCTCAATTTTATAAAAATCTGTGAATACAATCAAAAAACTAAAAATGCCAAAAGTCTTGTATTTGGGTTGGTTACTTGTGGTTAAGGTTAGGGCTGAGTCAGGGTTAAGGGTGTCGTGATTGGGATTAGGGTTTTTCCCATAGAAATGAATCGACAGTCCCCATTTAGATAGGTATGCGAGTCTGTGTGTGTGTGTGTGTGCGCCTGTGTGCCCACCTTGGATAGACAGGCATCCCATCCAGGGTGTACCCCAGGCTCTATCTCCCAAGGATGAATGGATGAAAGGACAAATAGATGCACCGATGAGTGGATGAATGGATGGATTGATAAGAGGACTATTTCAGAAAATAAAAACCACTCAGTTTGCTTGTAGATGTAAGTAAAATAAAGAAGTTTCATGGAGGAAAGCCACCGAAAAGCACCGTTCCTTCCCCTTTTGGTGAGCAGACCTTTGTTGCATGTTCATTTAGAAAACAAACAACTTTATCTTATTAAGTTGATTTAAAATGCTGAATGCTGAAATGGCCATGGCCAAGAGTAATTATTTGTGTTCTCTTTCAGATAAGAAAAGGTATACAGGAGCCTTTCAGTCACTCTTCAAAAATCAATTCTTCAGCTGCTCTATGCGTTTCTGATTGTACTTTCAGCACTTACAGTCACACCCGACTCTTTCCAAAACTAGTACATTTTGTAGGAATGGAGATACCATTGACAGTTGACCCTCTAATAACACTAAATCAAATGGTTTTTAAGAAATAAGACATAGTTTGGGAATATTTTAGTAGAATGAAGAAATAATAAAAAACTTTTTTTTTATTTTAAACAAAAGCTTTCCGTTTCCAAATTCCATTTCCAAATGAGTTTCCTTGACGAAAGTAGAACAGGATGCTGACTACACTAAGAATTTGTAATGCAAGAAATTTCTTCGGGTTGCGTGTGTGAGGCTGTGTTCTTGTGATCGCATGAAGAATGTGGCTAGAAGGATTTCTTCTCAAGAAAAATACAGGTTGCTTCTTTTGGCCAAAATCAGATTGCCTCCGCGCTTGGCTCCTGCAATGCACCTGTGTCTCTGGCTCCTTTAGCCTGCTGTAAAAATATTTGCTTTACTGACTTACTTTATTAACTTTTAATATGAAAAGAAATTATTTCAGCCCCTGATGTAGATTAGCGGGTCCCCTGAAGCTCTGCTCATATGGGGGGTTGTATGATATCATATCTTAAATAAACAGCAAATTGATGGCCATGCTGTATAATTGTACCAACATAAAAAAATTCAGTGTTGCGTGCAGATATTCACACATGGTGACCATACTTTTTTAAATTCCATTTCCTTTTTTTTTTTGCTTATTGGGAAAATAAGTTTTGGATATGTGGTAAATTATGGGCTTTGAGTCATGAAGGAGACACACATTTAATAGAATGCATTATGGTGGCCAGCACTGTTGCCTCACACCTCCAGGGTTGGGGGGGGTTTGAATCCCACCCCTGTTCTGTATGTGCGGTATTTGCATGTTCCCCCTGTTCCACCTGGGTTTCCTCTGAGTGCTCTAGTTTCCTCCTGCAGTACAGAGACAAACTGCTCAGCTAACATGTGCCTCTAAATGTGTCAGGATCTGTAACTATGTCCAGAAGTTTGTGGGTTCCAATCCTATGCTATCTGGGATACAGCCCCCTAACCACAATTAGCACTTAGTAGATGGGTGGAATACATTGTATTGATAATGTAATGAATAATAATATAACTATAATATAATGAATAGTTATATTATAATAATGAATAGTTATATTATGGTTAATAATAATAGTTAATATAATAGGCACATGAGGTGGAAAATCAGACTTCTTTGCTACAAAAATTTGTAACAGAAACCATTTAATAACTTTTTTGAAGATAATCAAAAGCAGCATGATAGCCTTACACCTCCAGTTTCAGGGTTCAAATCCCACCATTGGCCTTGGTACTATACTGCCATATGTCTAAATATCTAAATAGCCTATACTGTGTGATTATGGGAATAAGTGCATGCTCCTTACATAGACTGGCATCCCATTCAGGGTGTACCCCTGCCTTGTGCCCTATGTTACATAGTATAGGCACCTGGTATAAGCAAGCCTATCTAGGGTAAGCAGACAATATTCTGATATAGAAGAATAATACACCATCTGTGTACTGGTTTTATATAATTCAGCAAGCTCTATTTATGTAGATAATATACAAATTTGGGCACAAATAATTTTTATCTTAACTATTACAAATTATATTTTATTCTAAGAAATCCATTAATTATACAGTACAATGCATAACTTTTTAACTTTAAATGACAAAAATACATTAATTTATATTTTTCCATTTTTTTTCCTTTTAAGAAATACCTCACAGCTGAGTTATTCACGTCTGGTAGTTTGTGGCTTACAATAACATAAAAGTGGTTAGCCAAAAAATGCTAATTGGCTTCAAATGGGCACTTAAAATACTACTAGGCCTAATCCTAAATAAGGTTTGCACTGTTTACTGTACAAAATGTTTTTCTCTTTTGTCTTGAAAATAATTTCACTTTGTCACTGCCTAAAGATACTATCCAAAACTATACAAAACGTGATTTTTCTGTTCAGCAATCCTTTGCATTACTTTAATGCAATGTATTTGACTTTGACAGCTGTGTCTTAATTTTTCTCTTCTGCAATATGAATCCTTCAGCAGTGCCCACTGGTACAAGGCTGGCTCGTTCCACCAAATTCTATGAACATTTGAGTCTAAATAATTACTTGTGTTGGCTCTTCCCAGGGAAAAATGTGTCACCTCAAACAGTGACAATACATGGGCTGCAAAAAATCATTTAAAATAGTTTTGAAAGCCTGTTATGAATTTACAGTTATGATGATTCCTAATGGCACTGGCGACGTCAGCCCCAGCCGGCTCTATCCCCATGGCCGTCCATTATTCCAGGGCACAAGCGTATAAAGGAATCAGCACATAACGTCATTAATTCCCTGTAAATGGGTGATATGGGTATGGAACACAGCTCTTTTGAATGTAAATGTCACTGAGATGTAAAAATGTACTCTACCACAGGCCCCCAAGGGGCCAACATGTGTCTGATTATCACATATGGATTACGGCGCTCACTGAGCGATAGCTAGTGTCTATTATGAGACGCTCTGGAGTTATGATAGATTATTTCTCTGCCTTAGAAATTTAGTCTACAGCAATAATCCTTTTGAATGATTGTAGCAATGTGGGTTGAAGATCTAGTTAGTGTTACACATAGCAGTGCTTAAAAAAAAACTTTACACCATTGTTTCAAATTGAATACTCTTTTGTCATAAATCTCACGAGCATGTTTCCTACAGTAATTTCACAAAGATCTCCCTAACTGATTCCCTAATGACTCAGGTAATTGTCACATCCTAAATGTGTCCTTGTACCTATAGGTCATAACCAGCGGCAACACTCTGTCTCCCTTTCAGAGCTAACAACTTTTAGCGGCACGGAGAGCAAAATGCCATTTTCAGAATTTCAGAGAGATCTATCATACTCATTTATATGACCCCGAGATTCCTCCGCCTGCGGTGTTTCTTCTGTACATTTACACACCAGGATCTATAGAAAGCACATAAAACTTGCCAGGGTTTTTTGATGAGGTGGGTTTATGCAGCCTGCGGTAAGCACACGATTATCCATTAAACACCAGATGGGGAAGGTTAACCTCCAGCACGTGCAAGAAAGATGCCAGCTCCCACTTTAATCATACCTGAGCGCCCATTCATTTCGCCTACTGCGGCGATATAATGGGCTGCCCACAATTAATTTTCAGTCTATTTCGAAACATCAAAAAAGTCTACAAGCAGAAGAATGAAGAATTTCCAAATATCATGATAACCTGAGTTGGCATATTGAATAACAAGGTTGTAAGCGAGAAAATATTATTTAATCTGCTCCCCCCACGTTCCTCGATGGTCTTGAAAGGTATTCCCTTCCGTCCAGCCTGTTCATTCATCAAGTGCTCCTCTGTTACCAAAAAGGACAACATTACAGTGTCTGAGCTCCAGATGTTAAAAACGTTGATGGCAGCCGTATGTGTAAAGTTTTTTTTTCCTGAACACTTCAGTTGCATGCCATGTCTGTCTGTCATGAAAAACAAAACAGGTGTCAAGGCTGTTGTTATTTCTGTATAGAGCAGTTCATACATTTGGAGAAAGTTAGATTTATGTGCTTGTTTGGGTATGGTGATAAACATTATTGTCTGCTGTTTAGAATTATCACCATGCTATATAAATAAGCTAAAATAATCATATATATATATATAAATGTGTGTGTGTTTTTTTCATTGTAAAACTCATCCCTGTCATTCACAATAACACATAATTAGTTTTCTCCCTATACAACCACATACCACTTCATTTCATATTCCATGCAACATAATGCTATTGGTTGTCCTTTCCAAAACCATTGTATTGTCTGCACTTTGTAGGCTGACGGGAATTAGGTGGATAATTTTCGTAGTTGTTTTGCAGATGTATTTATATCAGTTCTCATTCCTGGTTTTAGTATTTTTTTATCCATTAAAAATAGTTCCGGGAACTAACGATATTGGGGATTTTGGAGTATGAGGAAGAAAAAAGCAATCCAGAAGATTCTGATGGAAATTTTAAAGTGGCCACAGTATGAAAAGTTGCAAAATATTGCGTGCATCCGTGCATCCGTGCATCATCTCTAAATGGTTTAGCCTAAATAAGAATTTAATAGTTATTTTAGATATAGAATTACAGTATATTACTATTATTATTAATATTTGAATGAAATGACTTAAGAATAATACTAAAATGTCCATAACTATATAAAGAAATGGAAGATGGCAAGGGTTCTGCCTCACTTAACAGGTCACTTCAGTTAACTTAACCAGGAGCATAACTTTGTTGTATATGTGGATATGGAGTTTCTATATGTTGTCAGAATTGACTTGTACTAGCATTGATACTCATGTATGAATAAACTTCCTATCCCAACATCAGCAGTCTGTGAATGGACGCTTCAGAACACAAGTGAAGACCGAAAACATTAGAGAAAGAACAAATTTTATTCAGAACCGTGACCTTCACCATTTAAAATCGGTGGATGTATTTGAGATTATAATCTCCTACTTTGCAGTTCACTCACACACTAAGGGCATTTCAGAGGTACCAACTTAAACCACATGTTTTTTGGGCAGCAATTGGAAACCAGTGCACAGAAAAAGTAGAAAACATGTGAACTCCACATGCACACCTCACCATGGTTAAAGTAACAACAGCTTTCCACGCCATTTTATGGTGATTTAAATAGGAATAAATACATTTTTCCTCTGGGCACTCCAGTTTCTCCCCACAGTCCAAAAACATGCTGATGTGAACTTAAGTTGCCAAATTGCCTGTAGGTGTGAATGGTGTATGTGACCCAAGCTGGGATGTTTCCTGCCCCGCCCCCCCATCGTGACCATAAACAGGACAAGCAGGTACTGAAAATGGATGGACCAAGGAGACATGATATTCTAAAATTAGCTGTATTTGTTCTGAATCTCTCTACAGATTCAAAAGTTAAGCAACGACGAAGTAGGACAGAGGAATTTTAATGCCTTTGAACCTTTTGAGTTTTAAGAATACCACAGACCGCAAGGAAAACAAACAAGCAGATTACTGATCAATATGACTGAATTCTCACTTGAAGGACAATCCTACGATGTATTTTCTTTTTTTTAAAGACCACGATGCTTGCAAAAGTTGAGGGTTAAAAGAGGACAAGGACAACTACCAGCAAGAGGGACAGCCCCAAGCATTACAATAATGGCCATCTATATGATCAGAAGCATTTGACTTTGACTTGATGGAACCTTCCACTTCATCTGCATATGCAGCAAAGTATTTTCCAAGGTGATTAGCTGAGCTTAGGCACAGGGCTCAGTATTAGCTCCTCTCCAGAGTGATTTGATAAGTCTTATTTCTTCTTTAACTTGTCAAAGACTCCACTTGCAGTCACTTTCCTGAGAGGGCAGAAGTTTCTCAGCGACCTGGAAGATTGCTGCCAGTCTCACAAGGAGGAAGACGTTAAGCCATAGACACAGCTGTCAAGCATATTCACTTCAAAGAACTGGACTATTTACATATCAGTCACTCAATGACTTTTTGCAATCCTGTATAAATGAAAACAATCTACGCAGATCATTTTCATTACAGGCACAAAGCACTGTCATCAGCACACCAGTCCAATTAGTCTCTCTCACTCCTTTGGAAATCGACTGATGTTGAATCTGCTTTACTCGGATATGCTGACATTATAGCCTGGTTGAATCTGGATGCTGAGCAGATAAATTGTATAGTTTCTCAAAGCATTTCCATATGATCATTTCATTGATCTAAGTCCTTTATATCAATATTTCTTAACTCAAGTGTCTGAAATGCTAACTTCAGTTGGGCCCAGTCTATTTCTACATAACCATTTGCTCACAAGGAAGTCCTACACAAGCAGGAGACGAAAGAGCTTCTCACCCACATTTGAAATTGTTTTTTCTTTGGTCGCCTTTTGACCCATAATACATTCATGTGGTCTATGGCAGCAATTTCCCATTACACACATGAATGAATTGTGCTCTATGAGAGGAACAAAATCTACTCTGATACCCACAAATGAAACAACAGATGTTCATATCAAAGAGGAGGAAGAGGGCAACATGATTAATTAAATCTGAATATACTTAAGCAAACTTTGCTCTGAAATGAGGCTGCTTTAGCTTGTACCCAACTACTAGAACACATTTCCATGTATGGTAGCCCTGTTCTCAAATGATAATACAGCCCTCTAACTCAAAGTTTTACAATGGAAAGGCTAAATGTGTTAAGATTCCCCAAATATATATTGAAAACTGCAGTAACTACATCAACTACATACATTCTTCATACAGAAAAGGCACAGACACATATCGACTACATCTGACAAAAAGCAGGCGTGAAAGCCGTCTTATACTATACTACAAAAACAGAAAACATAAATATTATATATGATTATTTAAAATACTGTTAATCACTGCTAATCAAAAATAATTCACCATTGACTGATGGTGACTTTTTCAGTGAACCCAAAAAAGAGACAGACAGACATAGATAGATACTAGCATACTAATCCTGAGGAAAATAGATGTATACGTGTCGACGTTTAGCTATAGTATAAACTTGGTATTTAGAGACCTAGCAGAAGGTATATAAGGACAAAAGTAGTACAAAGCAGGTACACCAAAATACATAATAAAACCTATGGGTCATTCATTATTTATAATTTTCAAATGCTACTTTCCATTAATCTGCTCCCTACAATCACTGGTCCATTTTATGTATGTAACATTTATCCAAGATGATGTTGCTTGTGCAGTATTTCTGAATTGGAGTAGAATACTGATTATATTTAGTACAGATGTATTCAATATTTGAATTGTTTTGAGTTCTTTTGCAAAATGTGTGGCCATTTGACCGGAAAGGAAATCACATTACTTCTACATTTTTAACACCAGGCTTATAAAATGTGTGTAGGACACTGAGAAATGGAAATCAATATCAAATGCATAATACAGACCTAGTACCACAAAAATTAAATAACCTTAATGATTTGAAATGCAGATCCCTTTTTTCTCTGAATATCATCCTTAATTATTACACATACTGAAACATAAATTCTAAAAATTCCAGGCCTAGTATCTACTCAAGAGATTATAAGCAAGAATGACGTAAAGTGGGCATTTAATGTACGTTTTCAGAAAACATTTTGACAAAATAAACTGAATATATTACCAAATATGAAACCTGCTTTACGTTTATACAGTACCAGTCAAAAGTTTGGACACCTCAAGCCGCATACGAAGGAGAGTGATATTGCCGCATCACATGACCCAGCCACCTGACCTAACCCCAGTAGTAATGGTTTTGGAGGAGTTTGACCAGAGAGTGAAGGAAAAGCGGCCAATTCATGCTCAGCATATTTGGGAACTCCATCAGAGATGTAAGGAGCACCCGCCTAACTCCTTCAGGACAGCTGGAAAAGCATCCTGGGAGGCCACCTTATAAAACTGGCATAGAGGAAGGTCGGGTCAGCCAGTCCCTGGGGCAATTGGGGTTGAGGGCCATGCTCAAGGGCCCAAAAGCGGCAACCTTCAGAATCCCAACCCACAAAGCTGCCCCACCCCAATTAATATATATTTTTTCAGTGTATAATTCCATATACGTTATTTTATAATTTTGCCGTCCTTTTCATTTTTTTCTAAAATATAGCGAATCATACAAGTAAACCTTTCTATGGGTGGGAGTGTCCAAACTTTTGACTGGCACTGTATTTCATTGATCTTTGCTGTTTAAGTGTAAAGCGACTGTCACGTAGCCTTCGGATTATCACAAAGCAGATCTGTGCATGTGCAAAGCAGTGCATGTTGCCATCATGATATTATTGACCTGTCTTTGGAAATTTTGTGATTTCATGATCCCTCGACCTTGACGATAAACGATAAGCGGTTTGAAGATGGATGACGATGAAGATTGATGAAGCTTGAGAAGAATTGAGAAGGTTAGCATTTACAAATTATTAAGCATGTAACGCAATTAAATCGGAAACTAATTAAGAATGATCGGTATGTGTACGTCTTTCGATTTTTTCTCTCTATCTCTCTTTTCACCATTTCATATTGTTCAAAGGATTTCAGCAGTGAACTAAAGTCAGACACCTCCACAACATACGCTGACGGCTCTTTGGCAAGAGCACATTGCTCTGAAAGCATATCTGCATCTAAATGCGCGGCACTGCCATCCCAGGCAGGTGGGTGCAGCGCAGAAGCCTCCCATGCCCTTGTTGACTGCTTACCCTAAGTGCGGCGTGTAGCGGAGTACAGCGTCCGCATGTTACCGTGCGCAACGTGGTTCTTACCTCGGTAAGCTGAGGAGCACTGCCATTGGCTGAATGCGGAGATCAGCCCTGCTCCCACGTACAAAACCAAGGGAACTTCCTTCCCGAAGTGAGACGGCTGCGAGTAAAGAGAGGAAGGCAGGGGGCTAAATACACTGCATTACCAGCCGCCCCAGGTGATTTTATCATTGGAGAGATAAGAACTGAACGCTTGCGTACAAGCCTGACTGATTGCATTACGTTGAGATCTGTATTGGGATTTAACATGGCACCTTGTCAAAATTTACTTGTCATTTTTTTGGGATGGATCTATATCTGCAGTGGATATCGCTTCATGTTGGACGATCATCGCCCTGGGCTGAAAAGAAAGGCGGAGATGGGGGATTTTGAAGAGGAGCGTGGTGATGATGGCTTCGCCAAGGACGAGGGCGACCTTGCCTTGCAGGAGACAGTATCGGAGCACATGCTGATGCTGTATGAGAAATACAATAGTGCTGGATTTCATTTCAAGGATGGGAATACGGTTCGCAGCTTCAAAGCGCACTGGGGTATGTAGCGCTCTCTCTTGTTTGTGAATATAGTCACCGTTCCTGTATCTAACTACTTCTAATTTAAGGGCAGCCATGCAACACAGAGACACCTGTTGGGATAGCTACTGTAAGCTGTTGGATGACAGTGGATTTGAGAAAAGTACGATTAAAGCAGAGCTACATGTGCTTTAGGTATATGGTAAAATAGTGGTATTTTGCTGAGAAATCTTACGATACATTTTCTTAAAATAATATTATTCTGTTAATTTTTTACACATATTTTCTAAATATTTGCATGGCATTTAAATTATGACGCTATTTTTGAATACTTCTAAGCGTACTTATTAGAATTTATTTATATCTTGAATTGTCAAATATTTGCGTGACCCTGTCTTTGGCGTTCTTTGTGTGCGTTAAGTTGGTGGAAATCCCAGTTTAAAGTAATCAGCTTTACCCAAAAGTCTGGGGACAGCGGAATCTCTATATTCTATGGAACTCACCAGTATATGTATGTATATGTATCTAAGTACATTAAAGCTTTAAAAGTTTATAATCAAGATCAAGTAGCCCGATAAAATAATAAACTGTCCATCTTGAAATCAGTATAAGAAAAAATGATGCTGGAATTTAGTTTGAAAGCTCTACTGGAATTTCCACCGGGGCTCGGGTTCCGCCTACTGGTATATTTTAGAAATTCCAGGTCTGCGTCACGTAAGTTAATTTAAGTAAAAGTGCATCTTCTCTGGTCTTTGAAATGGTTATTTTAATATCGCCACTGAAATAACGAAGTATGTAGTAATTTTAACGTTATTATTCAATAGTATATTTTCAGTTATTAATTGTTAGTCAAAATGAAATTGCTATGCACTAGTTTGTAAGTGGAATTTGTTACTTCTGCATTTAGGTACAGTTAACAGCACCCAGATGCAGATCTTTAATCTAACTTCATTAACCAAATCAGAGGACATCATTTCTGCCACGTTACACTACTTCATTGGTGGCTTGCAGAATAGCTCCTCCAGATGTACAAGGCCCCACAGTTGCAGTCATCAGAGTTCTAAGCAAACCCACATTCAGCTGGGGATCTGGAGTTCTGCTTCTTTGGATAATGAAACCAGGACTCTGGGACATGTTCGTATCAGGGTCCCCACAGCCCACAGGGACATGACGTCCTGGCAATGGAAAGACATAACATCCTTTGCGAAGAAGGCGAAGCGTCACAATGAGCTCCTCATTGGCATCGAAGTGCCTTCAGATGGACGCAAACTGTGGAATGAGCTTCTTCTCGGCCCTCCGCCTTACATCCTGGTGTATGCCAATGACTCCGACATCTCTGGTCCAGAAAATGTGGTGTCCACCCTGCAGGGGGGGCACAAAGATCCCGTACGTCCAGGCCTTCACCGGATGGGAGTACACCTGAGTGGCAGCACCTCGCTGCACCGATCCAGGCGCTCGGCCGACACCCTCCTCCCGCTCCAGAACAACGAGCTGCCGGGGAGCGAGTACCCGTACGAGGTGCCGCGTTGGGACGAGACAGACCCGTACAACCCCATAGACAACAGGCCGGCCAAACGGCCAAAGAAGAAGCCCCGGAAGAACCACCGGCACAAGGTGCCACTGCTGCAGTTTGACGATCAGACGATAGAGCGGGCGCAGAAGAAGCAATGGAGCGAACCGCGCAGCTGCGCCCGGCGCTACCTGAAGGTGGACTTCGCCGACATTGGCTGGAGTGAGTGGATTATCTCCCCCAAATCCTTCGATGCCTACTACTGCTCAGGATCCTGCCAGTTTCCGATGCCAAAGGTAAGTTCATTCCTGGTTTATACTCAAAAATGGATCCAATAAGGAAATGAACGGAAGAGGTCCTGGATTAGCAAAGTGACCTGGAGATCATATATAACCTAGCTATTTGCTATGCTGACTTCATTTCTGGATGTCATCTCCATCATATATCTACGTATTTTAAGGGAAATGATTCAAGTTTTGAATCTTTAAGTGTCCTTAAATTCGGCTTAATTAGGTCAGTGGTCAAATTCAGTTTGTTTACCTGATGTCCGAGTTGGACTGCTCTCACAAGAATTTGTTAGGTAGGCCTAACAATATAAACTAATGGTTTATGTTGTTGTATTGTGAGTTATGTAAGCTGCTTTGAGGCGGGGAAGCATGCACAAAATAGTAGTCAATATTATACTTTTTCTTTTAACGATTGTAAAAAGCATCACTTGATATGGATTTCTTATGCTATTTAGGACACTGTTGGTTTTGCTTACTAAAGGTCAATGTGAGATCCCCTCATGTGGTTAAAAATGTATAACTGCAAAACATAAGCTGTGCCAAGTAATTAATGTCACACAGGATATCGTTTTAATTAAAAAATTGGGAGTATCACTAGGAAGATAGACATTCCTCCAAACATTCAGTGCCAGAACCTTGTCTAATATATTTATGTCACTCTCCAGTGAGAGAATCATTGTTGCTACGTGGTCATTCTCATGAACACCTGGTGTCGAACAGAATTTAGCAAAATAATACTTCCACAGCATAACAATAACAGCTACATTGCTGCCAGTGTGATGCTATTAATAGCTGTGAAAAGTATTTAGAATTGTTATCATTTTATGTTTCTTTTAAAAAAATCTTCCTCTTATTATTTCCTGTATTTGAAGCTATTGGCTAGCTGTTGGGCATCTTATAATTTTAATAATGAGTATAAATTAAATTATGTCTCTGTATGTATCACCAGTCTGTACACTTCATCAATTAAAGGATTTCACACACATTCTCAAGCCAGCTGAGATGCAGCAAATTTTTTATGTCCATCTCACAAAGAATCAAGGAATAGAATTGACAAATTTTCTTATGCAAAACTTGCTAGAGTGCTTTGATGTGCTTTTTCTTGGATTATGTGGTAGTGTTTCCCAACCTTTTTTCAGCCGTGGCACATAAGGCAGTGTTTTGCAACCAGTCTGCAGCGGCACACTAGTGTGATATTACAAGAAAATTAAAAAAATAAAGCTGATTGTGCGTGGTTGGGGTTTAACTGAGAGTTCTTGGTATTATTCAGGTGCCAGCACAATGTGTCTGAGTGAACACTTTAACCACAAAGAATTGAAATAAAATTAATCCAAATTAGCTATTGGCTTAGACATTAGAGATCTATGATGACAGTGATCTGAAGAGTAGATATGGCACTGGGTTTGTGAAGCATGCTGGTTAAGACCTCAGAAGGGGCCTGGTCCTCTTATACCTTTGAGCTGCAAACTGGAGTTGAATTGCTGGAGTAAACACATATTTGCCTGCTGAGTCAGTTGTAACAAACCCAAGTGCCTGCTTATCTACTGATTGATAGTTAAGTAAATACAGCTTAGGTTATTGTGGGTCTTTGGACACAGAGTCATTGAGAGGCACCGTCTTCATCGTAGCAGGTTGATCACAGAGCTGTATGCTTAAAGAGCTGTCTGACTTCCTGCTCTCTCTCTCTCTCTCTCTCTGCTTAGTCCCTGAAGCCCTCCAACCACGCTACCATCCAAAGCATTGTGCGGGCCGTGGGCGTGGTGCCCGGCATTCCGGAGCCCTGCTGCGTGCCTGAAAGGATGTCACCCCTCAGCATCCTCTTCTTCGATCAGGACAAGAATGTAGTGCTGAAAGTTTACCCTAATATGACCGTGGACTCATGTGTTTGCAGATGATGCCGAAATTGCATTTTGCACTGAAAGAGAAACTAAACCCTGATATATAGCTAATTAAGAATTGGCTCCCGCATCATTTAACAAATTGTTGAAGACTTTATCTTTCTGTTGTGGAAGCTTGAAAGAAACATAACCTAAAATAATATATTTTTGTAAGAAATGTAGTCTTTCCTCTGCCCCTACCAAAGGAGGTTTTGCTCTGATATGCCTCAGAAATAAAAATTAAGTTTTTACGATATAACACTGTCTATCTTTGAACAACCATTGGATAATTTTCCTTTTCACAAGAGGTCAGAGACTGAATCACTTGCAGCAAAGGACATCATCTGATACACGTATGCGGGATCACAGCGCATGCGACAGAATGCTACCTTCCTGTATAATTATATGCTTTAAGTTCTTACAATTGGTTGAACTATGGAGTTTATACTGTATTTTTTTGTGGTAATTATTCTCCATAATTGTCCTGAATGAGATCAGGCTGTCCTGTTTCTTACCCAACCCCCGTACTACTCTTTTTGACCTAATGTTTGTCTCTGTGGTCACCATACGTCAGTGCATTTTTAAAATATAAAATGTTCAACATATATTAAAATTGATGATGTTTAAAAATTCATATGATCACTATATCGAGATACGTATAATATATGGATTCAAAAGCCTAAATATTTCAAGTGCCTTTTGGAAAATCAGTAATAGTTTTTATTACTATTTCATAAAGGATTATTGCTACTTGTAGTTAACATTCTCAAATATACAGATATTAGTCACATATTAGCAATTATTAAATGAAGTAAGACAGTACCATGCTTTTACACAACTATATATACACAATTGTATCTATGAATGCTTTGAAGCTCTTATTCAAACAGTGACCAGACACACTTTCATGCATTAATAAGGTAATTCTTTTATGCTTACAAAAGGTGTAAAGGCACCAGTATTTTTATTGTCCCAATTCCTATCTCTGTATATTAGAATCCAGATGCAAGTGGCTTTAAAGATAACAGGAAATTATTGGATTCATTAGCCTGAAGTCTGTTTGTCTGATTGTTAGCCTGAAACAAACATTTATGCTGCTTTATACAGTAAAATTCTCTGCTTTCAAATTGAAAGCAGAAGTTTATCCACTCTCAGTTTAGATACGAAGAATTATCTCACTAAGAGTAACTTTAAATTAATATTTGTATTTTTAGTAGGCTAAACTCGTGTAAAAAGGGATTTTTTTCATCATCTAGGGAGCAATGCTGAAATAATGAGCAAAGATTTCAATATAGATTCTTATTGTATGAAATATTAATCAGTATGTTTTTCTTTTATACATATATAGTTTATTTAATACTTAATGAATGACAGGTACTGTATTTTAACATCTTGATGCAGTTGGCTGGGCTGTAGAGGTAGTTTTCTCATAATTAGCAATAAATGTTTTAGATGCATTTTATTTTTTTTCACATTGACTCACATTGAAAACAGCCTTTGAGTGGACTTGGGCTTGCTTTGCGAATCGACAACCTGAACTTCACAGGTACACCATCTCAGACTGCTTTCGGTGTTTGGGCGGCCCCTTCCTAGAAGCACTCGGACCCGTTGATAACACATGCTGTCGACAGGTATAATTCTGTTTCAGGCAGCTGCAAAATGACATCATGTGTCCGTTGGCTTGGTTGCTTTAGTTACCTGATCAGTCTTACATGTAAACATACCACCTGCCAGTAATAGGTGGCGAGCAGTTATGTTGTAGCTCCTACTACATTTACAGACACATAAATATGAATGTGTAGGATAAATGTTGTACCCACATATTATGATGCCTAGAAATGCTTACATCTGTCAATAAGATACAGTTATTTTTCTATTTTTTGCCAGAAAAACCAAAAAATGAAGTGTCAATGTGCAAAGAGAACTTAGATAACACAAATCTTGCCTTGTTAAAATGTCGACAATGACTGTTTACTATGAGCAATATTTCGGTGGGAAAAGGAGATAGTTTAGTGCATGTCACTGGTGTTAAGAGATATAATGGAATGCTTATGTGATGCTAAAAACAATTCAGCTTATTGCTTAAATCATTTAAAATGAAGCATGGGATCATTCTGAATTCAAACCCATTTACGGAATGTTGCTATTTTCATAGAATGCTGCCGGTAGAGAAGTTAGCCGTGCATTTAATACAAAGTTTAACTTTTGCGAGTGTTCGCTTGTGGGGATGACTCTGAACGATTTAGTCTCATAAGAGCAATCAGAGCTTTATCTCAGAAAAATGTATCAATTTAAATGTACAGTGATTCACATTCCATAGGCTTCCTAGACAACTATTAGTACTTTCAGTGCATTCAATAATTTTCGATTGTAACTGCAATGGAATGTATTGTATGGGTGCTATGCCGATATAAGACATTTTTTGTATCTGTAGTAACGGTGTTAATGGTAAAGTTCTTCATAATTAATATTTTGTATAGCTTTTTTTTTCTTCCATGCATGGAAATGAACATCACTTTTGTTTGCTTATGTCACTGCAGTGTGTCAGATAATGCTATGAACAGGGCTCCCTCATACCACTCTGTAAAGTCTGTAAATATATAACAGTAAGAGAAAATGGTATTCTTGCACAATAAGCTTAATGATATTATGTTTGTATATGGAACTTAATGTTTAATGATGTTTTATTTATATTCTGTGTATTATTTTATTATCTTCTCTCTCTCTCTCCTGAGTGGCTATTTTTAAGACGTGATTGCTGATTGGCAGGGAGTGTGGAAGAAAGGGTGGGGACGATGCCAAGAGGGAAACATCACATGACCTGTCAAGCTGTGAATGGCACTCATTACTACTGATGTACACATTCTCCTCTGTGTGAGGACTCCCCTGCTTTGAGAACAGACCTTTCTTATGAACCATTCAAGCAAACAATAAAGCTACATATGCCACCTTTTACCAAATGAAATGTTGTGCAATTTTGTTTAGCCCTAAATGCACTGGCAGCTAATGCTGGATTTAGTAGCTTTGGATGTATTTCCATTCATGCTCTGTCAGTATCATTTGTTGGCCAAAAAAGGTCTTACGAAGGAGACACCTCCATCCATACAAATCATGCATCCATTCAACCGTCCTTACGTTTCCCATAACTGTTTAACTAATGTAAATACACTAAATATGACCAAATTAAAGTGAATTCAAGACAGTAAGGTCAGCACAGATTATTGTGTGACATCAATATATCTCAGAAGCAAAACCAAATCATGAACAAGTATCACAGACAAATAAAGTATGTCACTATGTGAGAGATTTATCATATATTATCAGTATTTGTCACTGGGTTTGTCTCCTGCCTTTAATATTTCAAGAAATAATCTCATTATATCTGCAACCCTGACTTGGATAAGTAATTGGAAGATGGGTGGATGGATGCATTGGTCTAGTTTTTTTGCATTGTTACACCACCAGAAATAGAATTTGACATAGAGAATTTACGGTTAAGGACCTTCAATTGGTTTATATATGCACTGCACATAATTTCTCTTCTGAAAGAGAAAAATACAGTGTAGGACTTTGCCTGACTTTTTAAGGATTAATCTTTCAAATAATTCTCCAAGTATTTCATTATCGTCCACTCTCCCTAATATTTCAAACAAATCTGAGTCCCGGGAACATATTTTTCAGAACAACCCTCCGCACAGAATTCCTTTCTACGTTCTGTTTAATGATTGAACTCGAAGGTATCCGGACTATTCTGTTGAAACATCTGGGCTATGATTGGGTTACAAATTCCATCTCTCACCCAGGGAGGTATTTATTTGATGACAGAAATCTCCAAACAGAAATCAGCATTTATGAAGTTTGTTTAAAGTACGATCCTGAATTGAAAAGGAGCGAGTATGAGGTCATTTCTGAACTGTTTCCCCAGGTTGATGTGTAGGGGCAGGAATGTGTTGCTCCTTGCAATTGGATTGCCTTGTAACGTTCTTGGAAGGGTAAGGCATGAGCGTGTGGTGGGTCTGGAAAATGCTTAGTTTCAGTCGTAACGTCAATCATTTTCTGTATGATCCAGTTGTGATTTATTTAACATTTCCTGGCCCCTTAAAATGAAGTAAATAAATATAGGGGAAATTAAATACTGATGTATATTATTTCACTTGAAAATGCACATAGAAATAATGCATTATTTCTTATTAGTACAAAATTCTCACACTTTGTTTAAGGTGTTTATAAACTTTAACCATTTAACCATAAGACGTAGAGCTCCAATAGTCTAATGAAGTAAAGTATATGAAAAGAAAGGTCAATAAAGAAATAAAATAAAGGAATATGAGCCAGTATACCCTGTGGGTCCCACAAAAGAAAAAAATGCACTAACACACAGCTGGACAGGATGAGCATATGTAGGCAGGTTTATTGCTTGGGTTGAGAACAAATAATGGTTCTCAAACAGTAGATTTATCAGGTTTGCATAGGTGCAGCAGGACAAAGGTGAATAGATGTCAGTTCAGGTCTCTATAGTCAGTGTATGTATTCATTTCAAGCCTGGGCCATAATGAATCAGATATAATAGTTGTGTGCTGACCAAGGAATTCGCTCTGTGTCACACAATGTTCTGGCATTGCATTGCAGTGATGGATCAGGTACTAAGGTCAGGTTGCCACGCGGCAGGGGGTTAGCAGGACACACCACTCTGACATCGGAGTAGTTACCACGTTCCTGAAAGACGTGTTTACACCTCAAGAAAAATACGTGTTTAAGACGTGAGCTCGTTTTGCGGTTGCATCATCTTGGATCTGAAAGGGGTAATGGTTCCACACCGGACAGTAAGCAAGTCCAAAATATTTTTATCTAAACATTTCAAAATTGCCATTAATTCAGAGGATTCAAAGGAATATGTCATGTGGAGGCAGCAGTGTGTTGTAGTGGTGTGTTTAAAAGTCATTGATTATACTAGATCTTCCACTGGCTTCTGCACATCAGGTGCTTGCTGACAGTTACATAAAAAGGAAAAAAATATAGCTTTGTTTTCATCCTGTCTTTTGCTAATCTTGTTTTCCACGGAAAGTTTCATGCTGGACACAACCCATTAAATGTGTTTCCTTAGTGATGAGGTCACATATAAGCAAACAAGCACGCGAGAAAGAAAAGGGTCACCCAGTGGGTAGCAATGTTGCCTCATACTTCCAGGACGGGGGGGTTCAAATCCTAACCCCGCTGTGTGTGTGGAGTTCACATTTCCTCCCTGTGTCATGCTGGCTTCCGCCTGCAGCCCCATTCAGGGGGAACCCCAGTCTTGTGCTGCCTGGGATATACTTCAGCCCCCCTGTGACCCTGACAAGTGCTTGGAAGATGGATGGAGAAATAAAACATGTTTGGATGAACTGTGTGTGAGGTTCCTGAGGAACTAGCAGAAAACAGGACAATCAGAATTTACGGAGAGCAACATGTAAAATAATGACGCAGAGCCCCATTCTACACTTCCAGTGCATTTATCCAGTCAATTACCACTTTATCCAGTCCAGATGAAGACAAGCATGAGTTTGGAGCAGACACAGACCCATTTACACATTAAGAGCAGTCTAATGTCAAAAGTTCACCTGAATCATTGACCGATCAGGTGGTTTCTCACATGAATATAAATGAGTTTTCCCAAATGAACCTGTAAAATGAAAATTCGCTTGCTGGGCTTCTTTCGAGCTGTCTCTTATGAAAGCTTATCACCGTCCATGTTTGTCATCATGACCTACCGGAAACATCATGAGTGAAAATTAAAAAAAAATTAAATCAAATATCAGACTTCAGAAGACAACTAGAGACACAAGTACAAGCACATTTTTTTCAAAAGTACTTTATAACATATATACATTTTCCTATGATTCATTCTGGAAAGATTACTTAAGGGTTCTAAGGGTTAAAAACCACGTTACGTTTCCAACACCCTCACTTCCCTCGGTGGCACAACAGCAAAAAATGCGAATACAAAATAATCAACATAAATAAGCACCCTCGATTTCAGGGCAACCATAACAAGCGAAAAAAAAAACTCCGTACCCTCCCGAAGGGCTAATAGCTAAAGAGGAAGGCCATACTTCATCTGCCCATGCTGGCTCTGGACGAGCTAAAGGGCCCTTAGCCACCTGCATGCACCAATTCCCCTCCTCTGGTTCCCCCTTGAGGGAGGGAGGTGGATTTCAACAGGCTTTGATGGACCTGCCTTTGCCTAATTACTCTCTCTACTGATGCAATGGAATATACGGATGTACCTTTGTTAGGGGCTCTCTTAACCCTATACAGCCTCAAGCTCCACAAATCTTACATTTTGTGCCAGCCCCTAACACTACAATCACACAGATACATCAACTGACCTTCTACCAAAGTCTCTAACATGACAATCATGCACTGCCTTATAACGGTCAGCCTCTGCCCAAAGTCGCTACTTACCGTGTGCTCATACCGCGAGCGGCGAGAGCGTGATGCTGCGTTCACACCGCGAGCGGCGAGGGCGTCAAAGCGACCGGAAGTCATTCATTCTCTATGGTAGGGTGCGTTGGCAGGCGGGCGAGGAGCGGCCCAGGCATCACGATCTGAGGAACTTTCAATACAAAGCTATAGTATTTTATTAAATTATTTTTGACGTGTCGCTGTTTGCATGGAGGGACATTAATTAAAATGAGGCATAGACAAAAATATATATGTATTTGTGAAAGGAAAGCAAATCGCATGCTAATTTTGGTGCTATAGCACTTAAAACTGTGAATCGTCGGTAACTTTATGTTATTTATTGATAACAGTAGTGTTTACCTAACATTCTTTCATGTGCTTTGACGAATCCCATCGGCTGTCAGCATAAAGATATAAGCTACACGTTTGTTTGCTTTGCAGCCTCTTTAAAAAGTTCTCATAGTCTTGCATTCTGAGTGGCCTTGTCCCCGCCCACTCCATGACATCAGAGAGCATCTCTGGCGTTGGCTAGCGTCGTGTTCAGGGCGGCGAGAGCTATGGCTGGCGTCATTGACGCTCGCGGTGTGAACATAGCATTAATGACTTCCGGTCGCTTTGACTCTCTCGCCGCCCCAAATCGCACCACGCTGCGCCGCTGCTCACCGCCTACGAATGCGCCTTCCCATAGAGAATTAATGACTTCTGGTCACTTTTTGTGAATGCAGCTTTAGCCCCCTTAAAAGCCACCAAGTCTAGCCTGATGTCCCACCAACCATTCCTGCACACTCCTTGGCCTAGGTTCTGGGACTTTACCAAGCAGGAAAACCACAGGGAACCATGGTTCCTGCCCAAACATCTGAAAATGAGGGGCCTTACCAGTTGCCTGATGAAGAGATAGGAGGTGCTATAACAAAAGAGCAACTGAAGCAGACAACACTACCCAATCCCTCTTCTCAGAGGGTGGCAAGGCCCACAGGTTATGAGATATGATACAGAACATTCACATTGGCCATTTCCCCCTGTATGGTAAGGAGTGGTATGGGACTTTTTCACCTTATACAACTGACACAGCTGTTGAATTACCAACCTCTGAAAGCTCTGACCTTGGTATGAATGCAGGCGACTTGGGACCCCAAACATGTAAAACCATTCCATAACTGAGTTCAATAATAGTTTTGCAGGGGTATTCACTGTTGAGGACACTAGTAACTTACCAGTTCCTATTACTAATCTGGCATCGTCCATAGCTAACATCAGCATAACTGAAGCTGATGTTTTACAAAGCCTAGCTAGGCTCAAAATAAATAAATCTCAGGGC
>JAODKM010000108.1:12136284-12146384 GCA_026780845.1 Petrocephalus sullivani | reverse complement strand
TGGATCTGAGTGCGGCAAATGGAATGAATGACACTGGGTTTTCCTCGGTTTTTCAGCGGATGTGACGTTACTCCGCGTGGCGAGCTCCTATTTTCGAGAGTAAAAGGAACGCACGATTGTTCTTTGCCATTTTTTTCAGCGCCTCTGCTCTTGCATTTTCCCCAGTGGGCTCCTTAAGCATCATCCCTTGCAATCGTAGATGGCCCAAAAATTTAGTTTCCCACAGTTCGTAGTTGTTTTCATCTCCATCAAACACTAACCTGTTCCATCGGTTAGTTTGTTCCCTCATCCTGAGTTTAACAGCTTACGTCAGCCGTAATTTCGCGGTAATTTACCTGCACGAGTCCTGGGCCCATAACCTGCTGGCACGTCGACAAACTGTCAGTGCAGCAGTGAGGAAATCGGGAGAAGACTAATAATAATAGAGGGTTTATAATGAGGAAAAAATAAGTTCACACAACACTTTATTTACCATGAACTGGGACACATCGCTGTCCTTCTTTTATGGCCATTCCATACATGCATATATTCCACTTCAAGAATTCACATTGCAACTCAACACCCTCTACCGTAAAATCAAATTATGACAGGCCACATATAATTGTGAGCATACATTTACATGCTAACAATCGCAAATAAAAACATGATGAAGTCCAGGTATCATGGGTCTGTAAAGGGCTACTCAACGCACTAACACTGATCGCCGCTAAACAACGGGCAAGAACAGATGGAGAAAATTGTAAACAGAAAATCAAATATGTGAAATCAAAGGGATATGACAACAGCAGTGATGTCCACTTCCACAGATAAACCTGTAATATATTATAGCAGTCAAGCATTAAACTAACATTAAATAAGTCCCATTAAAATATTAATTTTACCTACCGCAAATGGATGAAAAAACAAACTCAGCGACTGCCACTGCCGTTCCACCAACTATGGGCAAAAGAGTTGCTTATAAACTCAAATCAACAGTTAAATAACCCAACAGCCTTAATTAAAATTGGCTCCTGAAGTATAAAACTACACCCTAGTCGTGCTAGCTGCCAGATACCCAGCATGCAACAGTGGTTTATAAGGGACAGTAGAGAGAGCCGATTGACACTACTGTGCGCTGATACCATCTCTGCAATGACCACAACCAGCTCCAAAATCAACCACCAGTTCGGACGGATTGCATTCCTACCCAGATGCCCACTTTATACAAGACCATGCATCGCCCCCAGGACTGAGGTAAGCCAAGTGAATGTCAGATAGGCAAAATTACCCACGTTACACATTTTTTATTAATTGGCTATTAATTAGGAATTGTGACAGTTTGTAAATCATTTATAATCAATTATTTATACTTATTTTTGTATTGTTATGTAAGTTATAACACAGTGTTTCTTATTATGAATGAGTCATAATATTATTGCATTATTACTGCATTATTGTAAAGTGATACCTTCTAATGTCTTGTTGTGTTGCCCCTGTGTTGCTGTTTTCTGTGGGAAATCCAGTTTCTTCTCACAGAAAATGCTAATCACTAACTACCAGAACCCATAAGTCAGAGTACTGTTAGCCTATAATAAGGAAAACAGAGTGTATTTCGATTGGGTTCAAATGCTTAAAATTTACAATCATACTTTGGATGATTATCTTACAGAAGTTACAGCAAATGGATTCCTTTTTGAATGATGTCTCCACACTTTAATTCCTGGCTAAAGTTAGACTTTTTAGAAAAAGAGCGGACATGTACCAAATTTAATGTACACTAAGCTCGCATTGCAAAAAATGACTTAAGAAAATTCTGTTATGGACTTCTTTGGGGTGATGAGACGTCAGTAACTGTTTATGAACGGCTGCATAAAAGTATCGAGGCTGCTTGGAGTGTTGGGCGTGGAGACAGGTGGCACATGTTGATAGGAGCGAGTTCTCCGGCCAATCAGGTGGCACATGTCGATGGGTTCACGTTATCCGGCCAATCAGGTAGCACATGTCGATGGAAGCGCGTTCTCTCATGAATATAAATGTTCTCCTAAATTCGCGCCCCGCAACGATCTGCATGATTGCCACAGATTAAACGAAGTACTTAGTAGATGGTTTTAAAATTGAGCAGGGCAACAAGAAGAGAGATAACGTAAACGTATTTGCGTTTTCAGATGTTAATTAAAGGAATTACGTGTAAAAGTATTAGTTAAAAATATTCTACTAACAGCGATCTTAATTGCTAAATACATAAATATAGGCTACAGCGCACGTCTTGGGATGTTTGCTTAACGCTATTACAAATGTATTGGGTTTATAACAATACATTTGCAACATTATTACAGAATTAAGCAAGCGTCCCAAGACCTTCTGTGAGCACTGCATATTAATTTAACAGTAAACTATTTTCTGTGGTTTGTACGGATAGATCAATATTCTGAAGGATTTAATTACAAATACATGCAGTGAACCTAATTAGCGTCTCTAAATTCTCCACAGAAAATAATTACGTGTATGTCTATATGTGTATGTATTACTCCCATCTAGGGAGTATCTGGGATTAGGACCTGGTGGCACAGGGTATAAAGATAGGTGGATGGACAGGTGCTTGGATGATTTTCTGTTGACTGACGTAAGAATTGTTACATTTAGGCGTCGCCAGTAGATGGCGGCAAATAATCGTATCATAAAGCCCCAACTGATGGACGTCATTTTGAAATCCTATTACTAAGAGGCAGAATTTTAATTATACCATTGCACAAAATAAAGGAGTGCGTATTCTGTTTTGGGCATTTAAGTACATGTGTTAGCGAATTCATTTATATTTTAAATTCCATGTGCTTTTATATTGAACTGTATAATCAGTTAGGGCCCATCACCTCTCCCCCCACCCAACTTAAATTTCCCTAAATATCCCTCCTGGAAGTTTTCATCTATCAATTAAAAATATTACCTTTTATTTCACCTTTAATGCACCAGTTCGCTCTTACAAAATCCTGTACTATATGCATGCAAAAATATGTAACTAGTGTATATAATTCATAATTATATGAATAATTTATAAAAAAAAGTTCGGTTACACAGCAGGAAATCTCAATGACATATTACTTGAGGAAAATTCAAGAACCAATTCAAGTAATAGAAATATTGTTTTAACTATATTCAGTTTTATAGAATGGCATACCTAATCTGTATTTCTGTTTTTAATAACATTCAATGTGTACTTCCCATAAATGTATTTTGGTGGGCTTTGTTTTTGAATAGCTAGATTTTATTTCCAGCTTGAACTGAATTGAATTTTGCATCATTCGCATCAATTGACAAGGGTAAGGACACTTAAGGAGATTCTAAAACATTTTATTAATGGTATTCCTTGTTTTTTAAATGTACCATTTCCCATTATAAAGAAATGACTGAAATGGGATATTGTAAACGTATAAATTATTTACACAGGATACCAACACCATCATTGGTTTTGCATTTGAGAAAAGACACAAGCCAGTGCATATCATTCCAAGTACCTAGAAAACTGTCACTTACACTCATCTTAAAAAACACGTTTAACAATACCTTTGCAATATATAACGACGAAAGGTGAAGCTTGATTTAAAAAAATGACCTAATAAAAATTAAATAGAAGCAATACACAAAAAGCTGTAAATATCTAGTTCTGCACACAAACAGCTAAGAAATGCACATTAATATTAAGCAAATGAAAAAGCAATGAAAATAATAAAAACAAGATCGAGTCCCCTCACATTAATAGAAATCAGTCAGGGTGAAGAGGCTGGAAAATACTGAATCGCACATCTCCTACACTCAAAATGTATGCATACAAAATGCTACTCTGCTAATTCACTGTAAACTGGCTGCCACCTGACTGTCGTGAAGTAGGATTACGTAGCCACTCGCACTATTTCGGTAATCTGTGGGAGGGAAGAGGGGGCAGGGAAGCTGCAAGGAGGAGAAAAGCCTCTTCTTCTAAAGTGGATAATCTCAAGTGCTTGAAGCTAACTGTGCTCCGATGAGATTTTCTCTATAGGCAAGAGCCTGAATAATAGCGAACATTAGGAACAAAAATGCGTCCAGTGCCTGGAATTCGTGACCAATTCCCTATAAATACTGGTGAAATAAGGTCAAGTAGCAGTGGGAAAGTGGTAGCATAATTCTAGCTATAAGGAGTTTACATGGCTTCACAGAGAATAACAAAATTGTTAAATGTACTCTTCATTTAACATACATCAAAAACCTCACCCAAAAAAACGGTGATCAACCACACTTGGTTGGATAACACTGTACGCATTTTTACAAATAGAAAAAGTATATTATAACAAAACTATAACTGTTAGCTTACTTAATATTTCAGGTCTGATAACAATACACAGTACTGTTTACACAGTACACACAAGGCTGTCATCAAGAGTGAGCCAACCAGCAGCAAACTCATACTTCTACAGATACATTTCAAAAACTCCAAGCCTGTAGCTGTTAGCCATGCATGAAAGAGCATCTCCTTACAGGTCGTTCAATGGGCATTTCTTAAAAATCATTTTATTCATAAATATTTCAAATGATGAAAAAAATGTCTTGAAATTTTCAATTTGAGCAGCAGAAAAAATCTCGACAGTCTTTGATACCGTCGACCAGTTCGGTCCTCTTTGACACAGTCAAAGGAGTGCCAGGTTCTTCAATTCAGGATACTTCACACTGTTCTTGTGTCACAGGACATTTTACATGTTTCCTTTAAGTATTTACACCCTACTTAGTAGAGCAGACCTGCAAAAAAGGAACAAACTGTTAGCAGAAATGCAGATTCAACATAATGTACACTATAGGCCACAAGCTCTACAGCACTATTATTCCATAACTGATTAAATTACCTCGAATTTGGGGAAAACATTACATATTCCAATACTGCACATGCACTTCTGATACATTTATCAGTTAATGTGCATGCAATTAGGAAAAATAATAAGAATCTAGGTTCAATATAATTTCAAAATGGATTTTTATAGTATGTACTGATGAGTATGATGCAAATAAATTATATATACTGGCTTAAATTTTACAATGTTGATACAACCGAGATATAGGTCAATGGGTGAGTGATTGATCACTAATTAGGCTACTTTAAAAATAGCAGCTGCAAAGGGCCACTTCTGTAAATTGTACCTTGTACCAATTTACAGTGCTATTTGCATAAGTAAAGCCCTAGCAGCTTACTGAATAAATATAGTGGGTTGTGTTCTTAATGAGATGAATTGATGGATGGGTTTGACCCCAGTACACACCTAAGTGACTTCCAGCTGTCCTTCTCCATGTTGTTCTCTGGACCCTCGCTCTCATAGGAGGCCAGATACAAGGCTGTGGAAAGGGGAAGGAACATAAGAGCCACTGACATCCATCCCTTCACTACAGCGTGTTAGCTCCTTACAGATCAAATCAATTTAACAAGGTGGACGTTCTAGTAAAGGATAACACTGATGTTTTACAGGAAGTTCAAGATTGTAATGCGAAAATGTATGTAGGTGTACTATGTTTTAAAGCGTTACTTTTATTGAGTAAATGGCCGTGTATATTCCAATGATAAATGCATTGTGCAATTACAGATTAAACACAGAGTTCCTATTAGCATATGAGTAGCCCAGCTCTCTTGGATTAGAAGTCGGTTAATTGATTTGATACATTTTTGTTGCTCATTTGCATTGTGATGTGCAAAGCTGTGAAGCAGGCGAGCACAGAAACAGGAAGTCAATGGTAAAGAATAGCTAAAGCTCACAGCTAAGGTTCAAATGCTGTACTCAAACCTGGGGATGCTGCATTAGTGTGGCAACTTCGACCATTTTCCCTTGACAAGTCTAAAAGTACATACCATCCTCACTGAAAGCGGGTGCCGTCAACAGGTACTGGAGAATCTTGCGATCCCTCTCGAATGGACACTCGACTTGCTTCCACGTCATAAACTCACTGACCTGCTTGGCCAGTTCCCAGAATTTCTGACAACAACAGAAAGATTTCAAAACACTCATACATTTTTCAACCTGAATGTCACACTTCATTGCAGTGTATAGTCAAGTTAAAATGGAATGCCAGCCACTTAATGAAAATATATGTGCCCTTGAATGACATTAGCATTCTGAAGCAATGTATATTGTACAACAAAACATTCCAATCTCATGGAACAATGGTGCTTATTCTGTATTTGTCATCCCTGATTTAAAGCATGCGATTCAAAATGGGTGTATTACGAATGCATTTGTTATAGTAATTACCTCAAAGTTAACATGCCCGTTGGGCAGCAGGTTGGAACATCCTTCATTTAGGAAGTAGATATCCTTAATTAGCAGGCTGAAGAATGGAATCACAATCTACAAAGAAAACAGGCAGAAATTCTCATTATAAACTGTATTTAAAAGCAACATATATAGACTTGAAATCATTATAGCAGTAGGGACATAGGAGGCTATAACAAAGCACTACTCACAGTAAAAAATAAATAATAAAAATCTGCTTTTAATGCATTTTGCCCGAATCTGTAATACAGCAGAAGTGGTCATCAATTTGCAATAATGGTCCTTAATGTACAGAAAGACATTTTTGATCAGGAAACACTACAGATCCATCATTTTGTTACATGTCATAAAGGTGCATGGACTGGCCGCTGAAGCTTGACCATGTGACAGAAGATGGGCTTGCAGCCCTAAAATTATGTCCTTTGAATGTGCACACTGGATGACAGTGGACATTTTTAGCTAAGTTACAAAGGCTATTAACAGCTCATAAAGACTGTATTCTTACTTCATAAGAACCTGCACCCCTCATACATGCGTATAATGGAAAAGAAAAAGCTCTTTGAGATGCGTCTCTGTATGGCGTTAAACTTGTACCTGGAGGTCATCTCTAATTGGCCATTCGAATGCATTTTGTTATACAGGTTATTAGAGTTCAATTCACATGCTGCAAAGAGGGCATTCTCTTCCTGTGTTACTTAAGCTTGGTAAGGGGTTGCAGGGAAAAAGGATAGCGAATAACTTGGGTAGTACACAAGTGGGCTGGCATGTATGTTTTAGCAGAGGAACTAACCTTAAGGACAAAGGGAGCAAAACAGTTTAATCAAATAAACTGAAATGTATTTTTTTAAGCCTTACAATCCTCCCACAAAGTCTGCTATAATAGACAATATATTTATTGTGCTGAGAAACAGATGCCTGTACAATCCCACCAGAATCAGAAACAGAGAACATTTCAGCTAGTCTAGGGATACTGTCACATGACTAGAATGCAATTCAGAATTCAATGGTGGTGATTTTCTTAAATAACGCTGTTATTTTAATGGCCTATGTTGCATAACACTGCTAATGTCAGGCCAGTCTCCATGGGAGAAGAACAGAGCTAAAACAGGAGATGGCTTTTTATAAATCAGTCCCCCTCTGCTGACCCATGTATGTCCTAACCCCTGTCCCCTTGGTTTAAAAAACACTTATGTAATGAAAATGCCACTGTTTAGTTTGGAGCCTGTAGCATAGTGTAAAACATCAAGATCAAACCCACATTTCACTGTCAGAAAAAAATCTGTATATTTTCATGGAAGTTGCCATGGTACACAGCACTCTGACCACATAGAAGTGTCTGAAATTGCTGTTTTCCCCCCCATTATTAATCTGCCTTTATCGTTTTGAAATGTGAGAGAATGCGTCTCTTTCCACACAATTTCAAATAATGAATGGCAAATGGAGATACACAACCCCTAAAAAGGCAAATAAACCAGAGCTTTCCAGCTCGTTTTTGAAAATCATGCTTACAGTCACAGATCACAGAGACTAAAACGTTACACAACAAGCTTGCTGCTCTACACAAGGAGGCGTGAGGACACAGGAGGGAGGGGAAAAAACAAAGTATGGCTCAATTAGAACCAGCTACTGGATTTACCTTCTCTCTGCTGGTGTGCGCCATTATGGACCTCTGAGTAGCACCACGCAATGCTGTTCGGTAGTTGTAGAAATTGCTTGATGGGTCCATCTGGTGCTGCATAATAAAAATGGAACACCAAGCCTTTTAGGTTCTCGATTGTCCGTCATGATATACTGCACCCAAAAACCACCCAAGCATTAAACTACCCTGCAAGTTATCCTGTGAGAAAACCTACCCCATTCCAATTCAACTGGATTCTTTCTGAATTACAATTATAGGTTCCCACTTAAGTAGTATGTGCTACTAGTGGGAGCTGGGAGAGAGCAAACACATGGACTGTCTGGGGGTCCCCGAGGACCAGGCTGGGGAATACTGCTGTAATCTACTGACTCCCAGTCTTAGAGAGGGGAGTCGCCCATCCTGAGCTCCCATTCCTTGCACCATCTGTACAAGTGTACAGAGGGGATTTTATGGGCTTCACACAGAATTCATTAGCATAGGAAGAACATCTTCCCCCTCAACCATCTCCTCCCCTCCAGAGCATGCTGCCAAGCCGCAGTCCAGCAGCCGGTCTCCACACACAGGAAATTTACATTTCAAAACACTGCCTGTCCTGTGAGGAGCATAACTCTCCAGAGAGCAGAGCAGTGTGTGATACAAAGGCAACTGAAGACAGTGCCCTGATAGCACAGATCTGCCAATTTCCACCTCACGGAAGAAACTACACATCTTCAAGATCACATGGATGAAGCCTCCTATGATGTATTGCAGGTGCCTCTACGTGCTGCGGTCTACAATTCATAAAAGCATCAACCAGGAAGTTGATTTTCTGCCTTAGCTTTAAAATACAAACCTTCATCAAAGTGATTTGCCAATATATCAAAGAGAGGGTTAGGGTATACATGAAGGTTTGTTGTAACTACCAGTAAGATTCAAAAAAGGAGAGCAATAAAACTGAATTAAGGAACACAAGCCCTTTAAAAACATGTAAATTGACATATACTCATTTTAATTAGCATAGTTAAAACTTCAGTAATTCTGATCGTATCTATGTGATCCTACCACCAGTATATGCGTAGCTATCATCCATTACGATATAAGGCCTGTTGAATATAGCCACAGTTCTCACCTCTAGGATGTCGAATTTGGCCGTTTTGACCTTGGCCCAAGTTTTCTTCAGTCGGGAAACTGGGCTCATGTTCATCCCGGCTGGAGAGGGAGGAGATGAGAGCACATGTCAGCACATGGAGCACAACAGCTTCCCTTCCCCGCATCCCAGCCAGCTGCAATGCCTCAAACCAGCCCTCCAGAGATCGGGAAGTACCCCAGGCTGGGACAATGGGACCAGAGTCCGAGTTATATCTTCCCCAAGCGGCGTTTAACATATGGTAATGGGATGCAGAAGGAAAGGCAGCACAAAGCCAGCCCGATTATCAAAGATGTGACCTCGCAGTCCCTGCGGACTTAGGGAAACAGCCTGAGGCTGACAGCAGCTCTCCAACACCTGCACAGCTCATTAAGGCCAGCTTGCTGAAGAATGCCCACAGCCAGCAGATTACGATAAGACTTCATTACTGTCAATAAAGGAGATCAGACCTCATATTCATGATATGTGCTTCACTCCACTGGAAGATCAGCTTCAGGAAAAAGAAAGTTACAGATTGAATGAATACTTCTCTTTTATGCAAAAACTATTCAACAGATGCTGTGATTCTCAACAGCTTGGTCAAAAAATATAGAAATTTTACCAATGTGTTCCAAAAAGAATAACTCATCAGAAAAGGATTTTTCAGCACTAACAGGTGTCAGGCACAACAGAAATTAACATCCACTGAAACAGGATGGCACGAGTTGTTCATTAATTGTGTGCGAAGGCCTGGACAGGGACATCAGCCATAAGACTATTCACAGCATAGTGCGCTGCAAAACAAACTCTGACAACAGCAGCCATTCTCCCGGCTCGCTTGTTCTTTTTGGGGATACTAATTTCTGCTCCCTGTCTCTCAGGAGAGGACCCTCTGTGCGGCCTTGCCTGTGGCTGTATATCCCCAGGGAAGGGTCAGAATAGGGACAGCTGCCCACCTCTTCTGGCTTCTCCTACAGGCCTGACCAGCCCTTTCCCTGACCATCTGCCTGCAGGAAGGCCCACCCGGCACATTCCGCCCACACACACCCCCCCCCCCCCACGCTCTTTGCTGGCCAGCCAGCTGCCTCTCCCG